>JADPWL010000106.1:0-13098 GCA_019059595.1 Marasmia exigua
AGACAAATCATTGCCATTCGTGTGAAGTATCTATGGTTAGATTTTGATCTGACATAATAACGACCGAATACTATGGTCAAGGAATAATGTCATTGTACAGAAGCAAAATCAAAATCTGAAATAGTTTTCGCCGAGTAGTGAGCGAGGCCTGACACCGGGTGGCTTTATGACAGCACCCTTGTGACTCCACCATAGACTTAGGATGCCGCACTAATTCTATGGTCTCCATGGGGTTTTGCGAGTATTAATCATAGTACAATCTTAAGGCAAGAGGGAATGGGTTGATACTGCTAATTTTATGGTTATACATGTAATAAAAATTAGATGTTTCGCTTCCCCTGGTGGAGTTACAGCCTATATGTATTATGTTTCATTTTAAGTTTTACTCTGGTTAAAACTGTGTTTGGCTGTAAGGTAACATACCAAAAAATAAAATAATATGAAAATGAAAATTGGAATTATCATATTAATTTGAAAATAGTACTACTCAGTTTATTGTTGATTCTTCCTCGGTAGAAATGAACATTCCAAATCAGCGGTATTTACATATTGTAATTTTTGACTGCATAAATGTTGTCTGGACTTAAATGGAGTAAAAAGAGAGATTTTTGATATTGTCCATAGGTTGGCGGAAATTGCTTATCATCAGGTGTCCGGTTTGCCCATCAGCCATCTATCACCAATAAAATGGTATGTCCGTATAAAGACTCAGTATGTACAGATTATTTTCAACTGTACACGATTTTAGTAACCTATCTGATCATCCATCAAAAGGGAATTAATCGGTTTCATTTGACTGATGATCCCGCTGTACCATTTTAAATTACAGATGCGCTCGTAACAAAATCTATTATTTATTACTTTGCGAAACCACTCTAAAATTACACCGGGGGGGAGGGGGGTCCCGTAGGACAGTGGGCTGGCCACAATGGCTTTAAAAAAATGTTACCCCTGTTTGGAAATATGTTTAAACTAGAAATTATTTTAGAGGTTATAATCTTAATGTTGATAATTTCAATTTTTAAAGCATTACTGAGACATATTCGAATATAGTTTTTTATGTGATAGGTGGGCAGACAGAGCAGACGATCACCTTAAAGTTGCTCTACACATGTTTAGTGAACTGTCCACAATTTTTTCTATCAATGAGTTTTATGCTATTAGCAAACCCTGTTTTAACGTGCTAAAGTAACTCCGCCACACTCCTCCTTCCACCTCATTACGGGAGCACGCTTTAAAATCGACCGGCGTGCGAATTTTGAGCATGCTCAAAATTAGCATGCTTATTTATTAGCAGTGTCCACACATGATTAATATCCTCCAACCGATTACGGCTCCGGCAGGCATAATCTCAACGATCATCCACGACGCAGGATAAAATATAGTGCTCAAGTGTGTGCGCAAACACAAGGGCACTCTCTATTCCCTTACCCTCATATCCGATGGGACACTAATGTGACACGACCGGAGAGGGATCGGGCCGCAGGACCAACAAGCTTTTTAACCCGCGTTTTTTTGGGGGGGCCCTTTCCGAGGCCAGGGGTACAAGACCGCCAACTTCCAGACTCCGGCTCCACTAAGAATTTTCTTGCGAAAACTTAGGTACCAATTTTTGGCCCGACCCGGGGATCGAACCCGGACCTCTGCGCAGCCGTCGCTTTAAAGTGCGACCCACTAACCCTGCGCCACCGAGGAGTCACACAGCTACTAAAATGCAAATGCCCACTTTGCTCAAAAGTAGCCGCTGTAAGCTGAAAATCAAGTACTTAAAGCAAATAAATGTGGGATTGTGGGCGAAATAAAAACCTCTTAACTTTGTTTCAATTTCTTCTTTATTTTAACTTTTGCGTTCACACCTTTTCACCGCCTCCACAGAACTCGCCATCTTCCTACGTCCACACCGGTGGACGTGTTCTGTCTCTTTCATACATCATACCTTTCTGTTCACCTTACTCACTCACTCAATCTACGTCATTCTTTCTGGTTACCTTTCACACATTTAGTATTTCTATCATGCATCTCATTCTTACCTACGTTCCGTTTCCCACATCCGCCCGTCTTGCAATCAGACTGTCCTCAGTCTTATCAGTCATAATCATCTTTCACTCTGACTAACTTATTAAATACTAATAAAAAACATCTTTTAGCAAAACAGCTTAAAATCTATCTTATATAAACATCTAAAATCTTACTCTTAAAATAACATCTTTATTGACTTTCAAATTAAACACACTTAAACCCTTATTATCACTTATCATTAGGTATACAAAATAAATAGGGAGATCAGTCAGGGTTCCCAGGCCATGCTTTCATTTGATCTGTGGAACTGGATGTATTGTTAGGTCCCTCTACCCCGCTATGTACCTTAGCCACCTCATAACGGTCCATACCCTTCACACCTACTACCCGATATGGCCCTAGAACTTAGGGTTTTAATTTAGCGTGAGTACTATACTGCGTCCTTTTTATAGCAACTAGGTCACCTACCTGATATTTCCTACTCTGTTTCCTTCTCTTATTATAATATCTTTGATTCTCTTCTTGAATTTTTAATATTTGGGATCTAGCAGCTTCTCTCAAATCTTCTCTCTGATTTTGATATTGCTTCGCTGCTCTCTTCTTGAAGTAATTGTAATATTTGGGAGTCCTCCTTCATTTTAATTCTGGTACCAACCATCAGCTCAAATGGTGTCGTTGAAATACTCCTCTGATAGGTACCATTTATGGCTCTTTGAAGTTTGCTAACATGCTTATACCAATTTCCCGGTTCTTCTATGCATAGCTTGGTAAGTACAGATACAATAATCCTATGTATCCTCTCAACTTGACCATTTCCTCGTGGAATCCCTGTTGTGATAGTCACATGCTGAATGTTTTCATTATCACAATATTCTTTAAAGTCATTACTTGTAAAGGCCGTACCTCTATCAGTTATAATTCTAGCAGGGTTACCAAAACACTGCTGATGAGTCTTGAGTTTATCCAATGTTTCTCTGGTGGTGGTACTTTTCACAGGAAAAATCCACACAAATTTGGTGAAAGCATCGACAACAGTCAGGATATAATTATATAACTTCTTAGTCTCAGACAGCGGCCCTATATGATCTATGTGTAGCTGTCGACAATGGTATTCCTTCCTTGTCTATAGGGTTAAGGAAACCTTCTTGTTTACCCTCCTTTTTGGTAGCTAAAATGCATGGTATAGCAGGTTAGAATAAAGTCCTCAATCTTCTTTACCAGATCTTTTATGAAGTAGTCTTTACTTATGTAATCAATCATCTTCCTTTTTCCAAAGTGGCCAATGCTATGTGCTCTACGGATAATATCATTTTCCATATCCTTTTGGTATAACCAGTAACCTCTGCTGAGATTTGTAGAGTACTCCATTTTCTACAAAATAATCTTCATATGGTTTTTCTTGAACTATTTCAATAATAGCTTTCAATCCTTCATCATTTTCTTGTGCTCTTTTTATCTGTTCATGCAGGTCCCTTGTTATTACTCCAAGTGTAGTTGATTCGACTTAAGGCGTCTACATGTCTCATTCTGGTCCCTGATCTGTGTTCCACAGTATAATCATAGTCTTGCAATAATAGTACCCAGCACTGCTACTCTGGTAACCAGGTCTTTCTTTCTCAATGTCATCTCGAATGCTGAGCAATCTGTAACAATCTTAAATGGAATCCCGAGTAGGTACTTACGGAACTTCTTAACTCCCTCAACAACTGCCAGCGCTTCCAACTCATAGCTAGTATACTTCTGTTCACTTGGAGTTGTTTTACAGCTAGAATAATAAACTGGATGCATCCCTCCGTCCTCTGGGCATTTTTGCATCAGTATAGCTGCATATGCATGCATGGATGCGTCCGTATGTAATTCTGTTGGCAAACCAGGGTCATAAATCTTCAAGATTGGCTTCTCACATAACTTCTGCTTCAGGATTTGAAAGGCTTCTCTTTCATCTTTGTTAAATTGAAAATTCTGATCCTTCTTAAGTAAACCCGTCAATGGTGCAGCAATGGATGCGAAGTTCTCAATGTACTTTCTGAAATAAGAGGTTAATCCTATGAAAGAATGCAGTTGTTTTAAAGTCTTAGGTTCAGGGAAATTAAACACAGCTTTAATCTTATCAGGTGTAGGTGTGACTGTACCATCTTTAATCACATGACCTAGATATTCAACTTTTCTGGTAAGTAACTCACACTTCTTCCAATTTATTTCCAGTCCGTACTCACTTGCCACCCTTAGAACCTCTTGAAGTCGCTCCAGTCCTTCCTGGTAATCTTTAGATAAAATCAGTAAATCGTCGATAAATATCAAAAGGAATCCTTTGGCCACTAAGTCCCTAAAGATAATATTTATGTAGCGTGTGAAATACTTTGGACATATGGACAATCCAAAAGGAGCTTTTAAGAATTCGTACTGCCCTGAAGGAGTTACAAACGACGTGTACTTTATTGACTCCTCACTCACATTTAAATGAAAAAATGTATTTTTTAAATCTAATTTACTGAAAACTTTCACTTTAGATAATTTATCAATATGATCTTCGACCACAGGCAAAGGAAACTCATCTTTAACCATTTTACTATTTATTTTACGATAATCAACACAAACTCTAATAGATTCCGTCTTTCTTTTTCACCAAAACCAATGGACTTGCATATTCAGAGAAACTTGGTCGTATAATTTTATTATCCAGCCACTCACCTATTTGTTTATCCACTTCTATGTTCTCAATTATTGATAACCGTCTAGGACGCTGAGCTACTGGAACCTCGTCAGTCAATATGATCTTCATATTGATTGGAGCCTCTTTCGTCTTCACGGGGGTGTATGATCGAACGAATTCATCGACCTGATGCTTAACCTGCGGATCAGATACACAACACATGGTTTCGGAACCTTGATCACCAGAAAACACTTCGTCAATTGGAATTACCGTGACTGATCCCCGATCTATCCTAACTACAGTATTTTGTAAAAATTCGTGTCCTAAAATCACATCATAAGGTATCACGTTGTCTGGCACTATATGGAAGTCGGCTTGGAACGTTTGATTATCGATTTCGATCGATGAAGTAATTTTTCCTAGCGATTTTGCCTTCTTTCCACCCAGTCCGAACAACGTAACACATTCCTTCGTAAAAGACGTCATACCCAGTTGGGAAAAATAGTCCACTCTTAATTAAATTTAAATCACTGCCACTATCAACAATGCACTGCACTTCTAAATTATGAATCCTTATAGTTTTTAATTTGTTTACATCCGAATCGGTCTGCACATTACGTTCGCCGCTTGTCATCGTGACATTTGTCAAACAGTTCCCGCCTGGCCACTCACGATTTTCGGTCGAAGCGCACAGAAACTGTTTACCGATTTGACGCCATCTTGATTGTCGCCGTCGACTCGCGCGCCCTCTGTCGTCGCCCGTCGCAGTTTCCCGCCTCCTTCGACATTGTTGCACTGCGTTGAAATATGGCCATACTTATTGCACTTAAAACACTTCTGGCCCCTTCCACGATGAGGACACTCGCTGGATGTATGCTCGAACTCACCGCAGTTATAGCAACGTATGCCGGGCTGACTTTTAGCTGCTTCCTTGTTATTTCTTACAGTGATGTCCTTCTTCGATTTATCTTTGAACCGCTCGTACAACTTAAGCTTTTCCTTTAATTCGTTGTAGGTGGTTACTCCGTACAACATTATTTTGTTGGCCTCGGTGTCGACTATACCTTCGATTATGTACTCGATGGCCACATAATCAGCCAGCTTTCCCCTCTTGCCCAAAGCCTTCATCTCCAGCATGTAGTCGTATACTCGTTCATTTTTTCCCTTTTTTCGTCGAGCCATCATTTCGTGTACTTCCTTTGTATTAACAGAGTCCGGGAACTCTTTAGATAAGGCCTTCTTCAACTCGTCATAGCTTTTGAATGGAGCCTCCGATCGCAGCCATGTCGCCGCTGTTGAGGTCAACGACCTTCTAGCAATAATCAGCTGTTGTACCGATGTCAAACCGTATATCGCTGCGTTATCTTCGATCTCCTGCGCCCATCTCGACACAGAGTACGTTTTGTCGTGTCCTGAGAATCTTGGGATCGCCTCCTCCACATAGGTGAGGTTCTGCAAACCTGTATTTGCCATGTTTGGTGTGGCTTCTTCTTTCCGGTCGTCGTGACACTGGTGCTTGTCGTCCTGGTCGTCTTCGCTGTCGTCGTGGTTGTCGTCGTGATTGTCGTCGTCGTCGTCGTCGTGATGTTCGGGGCGGTCCTCCTCGTGTTGGCTGCTGGAGTCGTGCTGGTGGTCGTCGTCGTCTTGTTTAAACAGCTCACCCGACACTCGTCGCAGCAGGAAGTCCAACGTCTTTTTCGCCGCCACGCCTGGAGATTCCGTGGTGGTGACTGGCACCACGCGGTCGTCGTCGTCTATGTGCGCCTGCGGCGTGTTTAATACGAAACACGGTTCGTGCAGTCGTCCGTCGTTACCGCCGTGAGATTGCGTCGTCGTTTCACGCGTTTTCGTCTTGAAACCTCACGCCGATTGCCGTCTGCCGACACTTGTCTGCACGCGCCACGTGCTCCCGTCTTCGAAGATATTTCGCTCACGTCTCTTGGATATCGTTACCGATAATCCAGGAGGATCCCGGACGAGCCCCCAAAATGTGGGATTGTGAGCGAAATAAAAACCTTTAACTTTGTTCAATTTCTTCTTTATTTTAACTTTTGCGTTCACACCTTTTCACCGCCTCCACAGAACTCGCCATCTTCCTACGTCACACCGGTGACGTGTTCTGTCTCTTTCATACATCATACTTTCTGTTCACCTTACTCACTCACTCATCTACGTCATTCTTTCTGTACCTTTCACACATTAGTATTTCTATCATGCATCTCATTCTTACCTACGTTCCGTTTCCCACATTAATTTAATCTTGTACTACTCAATCTGGCAATAAATTTCTGATTCTGATTCTGATTACCAAGTTAATTAGCAAATAGTCTATACCAGACAATATTTACTAATCAATCTAAAAGTTTTATCATAAATCTTAGTCATTTTGAGACTACTAAATCTTAGATCATTAAATCGTAAAAGCCGTTAAGAAAATCCAATTAGTAAAGTTCCAATAAAAAATATTTTATTTTAATTAAAAAAATATTCGTGTCCAGAAACGAGTATAAAATAGAGTCGGAAAATCTGCAAATGAATCTCCTAAATAATAAAATATGCATTTCATCCTGTGAACTTGACTCCAAACTCATTAGCAAATGTACACTCACTCGGACCCTCAATGGGCACTGAAAATTAAACAAGCACCTGCACAACATTGGGCCTTTCAGATACCAAAATCTGAGGAGGACAAGAAAACGACTATCCACGTCCTCAGCGAGTGCATAGCGCTGCACCACTGCAGAAACCAGCACCTGGGAGCACACATGATCTCGGCAGACGAGATCAAAAGCTCCCCCATCAGCTCCATTCTCGGGTCTATCCTGGAGCTGGAGCTACAAGAGGTGCTGTAATAGGTTCTGGGGCTGCCACAATAGATCTACTACTGGTCGCAGTGGCTATGAGACGCAAGGTTCACACCATTTCTTTCAAAAAGTAGATTCGGCGCCACCAAAAAAACCATGTGATTAGCGGCCTTGAATAGCCATATGATCGCCATCAACATTCAAATTTGAGCTTGATGCTTATAGGCACAAGGCATCACAAATATTTGGTTTCGTGACATTCCGCGGGACTTCTTTCGTTGCACGTACTGTAAGTACATCGTTTATTGACCACAAGGTACACATAGAGAAATAGGTACATACGGACGGAGACATACGGTCGACCGATGGGCCGACGCCCGGTAGGCCGGCCTAGGTATCGCTGGAAGGACGTCGCGTCGTCGAGAATGATCTGCGAGAACTTTAGGCCGGTGACTGGCGACAAGTAGTGCAGGATCGATCAAAGTGGCGTTCTTTTGTTTCGGAGGCCAAGACTCGTTTCGGGTCGCTAAGCCGTGAGTAGGTGTTTTTTGGGCATTTCACTTCACTTGATTTTTTTCGAAATCGCTCTCTGCGTTCGCTCAGTCGCAAAAAATCAAGTTAAGTGAAATTGCCCAAAAAACAGATAGATAAGTGTTGATTTAAAATACTGTAACGTTAGATTTTAAGGTCGTTCTATATCGTTGTCACTGTCTGTCTACCCTGGAACGATCATTTCAGTGCCTAAGTTGAGGAATTTATTATTAGACGACCGATTGCACTGTTAGCTTAGTGGGTTAATAGTACTTAGAAACGATGATTCTCTTATTCAACAAAAACTGGAGCATAATGGGATTACGTCTCCGGGCTGTTGTGACTTCGTTTGATTCGATGCAACTTTGCAGTCCGGAGACAACCATTATTTATTTTGATCCGTGTTTCATTTTTCGTCTTGTGTGCTTTACCGCGTTAAGCGTTTTTACCAAACGTGGTGAGAGTAATCTTGTTCTGACTGATTTAAACCCAGCCGATCGCTCCGGGTTATAATCTATCATTACAGACATCTCAGATAATCACCTTAGTCTTACTACACCTTTTTAGAGCGGCCGTCTCCTACTGGAGTGTTTCGGTCTTAGGTGACATCCACTAAATCCATGTTTCAATTTTGTATATATACAAACTCCAAACTAAAACTTTGCCATCGCGATGCAGGAATATATCTATGTCAGCTAATTTTACGGTGGCGTGTAACGTGATGCACAAACACTTGCTTGTGACTTGGTAGATGTAATGTTTTTGCAGACAGATTTTTAATGCTTACGCATTTGAACAGAAAATAAAACTTTTTTTAAATTAAGTACAATATATTAAACAATTTAAGAACTAATATAATATCACAACGCTCACGCCTAAGAATTCCGAAGAAAAAAAAAATCCGAGTAGGATTTGAACCTAGAACCTCTGAATCATCACGAACCGTATTTAAAAATAAATAATTATCTAACTAGTTTTAATTTGTTTTTTACTTTACTTGAAAGTCAAAGAGGTAAGATACAGTTAGCTATACATTAATGTAAACAAATCTGTAATCACCATTTTCACCTTTATGTCAAACCCGTTTGGTTCAATACCAATTGTATAAATTTGACAGAATGTGGTAACCTGATGTGACGATGTACATTGTTTGTACCTATTATCACTCCTACAATGCATCATACAGAAAATGTAATTGAACTTTATGTATAGGTACTTAGTATTATTTAGCACAGTGGTTTGAGTACTGATTGACACGCAAGGGTCGCAGGTTCATGATAATGTATGTGATGTTGTCTATATTTTCATACAAGATACGTTTCTGCTTAATTATTGTCTCACTGTAAGACATATGCTTTCATCAAAGAAATTGAAGTGAGTAAGGGTACCGGAGGGTCCAATCCAGGGTAAAAGAGGTTAGAAGGTAAGCAGCGCACTTGTGGCACCACTGGTGTTGCAGGTGTTCATGGGCGGCGGTAATCGCTTACCATCAGGTAATCCGTCGGCTCGTCTACCACCAAATTTCAAACACCATATTTTCATACAAGATGCATTTCATCTTAGGTAATTATTGTCACACTGCAAGACACATACATGCCTTCATTGAAGAAAACTGAGTCATTGCTATTATTTTGTGATAAGGTATAATCACTATTTTATCAGTGGGAGAACAATGCTTCGGCATGAATGAGTCGGCTTGACTGTAATAATACCTCACTCTCACAGAAAACCTGCCTGAAGCAGTGCATGCGCTGTATTTCGCAGCGTGAGGGGGGTACCGGAGGCTCAATACAGGGGATGAGGGGTTAAAAGGTAAGCAGCGCACCACCACTGGTATTGTAGGTGTCCATGGGCGGCGGTAATCGTTTACCATCAGGTGATCCATCGGCTCGTCTGCCTCCTATATCATAAAAACATTATGCTTAACATGAGTTGGTATTGATCACAAGCTCGAGCGGCAGAGCTATGTTAAAAAATCTAATCATATTTTTGCTCGACCGGGAACAGAACCCAGAACCCCTGAACATAACAGATACTTAATCATTAGTTTTGTTTTTAACCATGATGTAAATACAGCTACTAATTTCTGAGATATTTTTCAATAATGGTTCTCATAGTCAAGTTGCATTCGACGAATACGACGCGCCTGCTGAATTTGCATAAAATAAAAACAATGCATGCGTTAATGAATTGGAGCTGGGGTGTAATCACGGACTTTAAGCGATAATATTGATAGAGATTAATCAACGTGTGTATGGATTATGTACAAAATTCATATTCTTGATTTAGCTAATGCGATAGGTGGCAGACGAACAGACGGATCACCTGATGGTAAGCAAATGCCCGCTGCCCATGGACACCTGCAACACCAGTGGTGGTGCGCTGCTTACCTTTTAACCTATTTACCTTGGGTTGGGCCTTGGTACCCTCACTCACGCAGCGAAACACAACGCATGCACTGCTTTACGTCAGTTTTCTGTGAGGACGTGGTATTACTCATGCCAAGGCGTAGCTCTTCCGCTGTTATATACATATATCACAATATAGCAAGAGATCTTTCTATTATAGACAAAAATACCCAATACTCATAAATAAACTTTATAGCATTAATATATACTAGGTAGTTTAGCAGAAATTATGAATGAATCGCTAGTATTATAAATATAGCTACCAATGTCACTCGACAATAACTCGATACATCACAGAATCAAGTCCTTAGGGCCGAGTTCACCAACTTTAACAACGGTAATCTCACTTTAAATATAGTTCAACCAAGGATTAGTATTTTTCAGGTACGGTTTAAATGTGATAACTATCGTTTAATATGTTGATGAACTCGGCCCTTAAATAAGCAAATCGAAAATAAATCAACGCCAAGTTAAACTGATCTGTTTGAACTAATTTTTCTTGCTTAAAATTATTATGTTTTTATGATCGTTTTGTTTTAGCCGCTGGTTTCTTGCCTGCAGAATAGTTATTACATCGCCACGGTGCGCACTAGCATGTGCGCGCGTGGCTAACGTATACACAAAGTCTTGATGTTTTCATGAAAGGGTCAGTTAATTACTACGGGTAATTTAGGTAAAGCCTTCTCTGTATAGACGTTTTGTAATCGTTAAAATTTAAAAATAACATTACTTACAAATTTAAATTAGTTTATGGTCAATGTGAAATAGTCTTTGTACATTCCGTAACGTTAGTTGCAATGAAATCTTTAATCAGCAATTAATAAAACATGCACACAAATAATTTCGCCGCTAGTTTTCAAGAAATACCATGTGAACAAAATTATTTTGCTGAAAACCATAAAAGTCAGAGGTAGGTAACCTGTTGATTTAGTAGTCAAATTAACTGACGAAATTGACTGAATATAAGTAGATGATTTATTTGCAGTATTGAAACAACCAAACGCTGTGTTCGCTATTAGAGATATATTGATTTGAATGTTTGATGTAAATGCAAAAAAATATACTTATATTTTGAGTTTGAAAAGAGAAATACAAAACATGAATGTTTGTGTGTAATGATAGTCATCTATTTACCTACCTACGATGTTGTTATATTTATTAAAGCTACTTAGTTATATGAAAGTTGGTACGCTGGTTCTAAGCAAATGTGAATGAATAAAGGGTTTCTGAAAAAAAAAAAAATTAGAAAATAAAACACAAGTATACATTCCTACGATTTTCAGACAATTGTACTACACTTAAATAGGTTTTTTATTGTTTACTTCTCAAGAAGTATATTTTTCAACTTCAAACGTGCCCTTCATATCTATGAATAAGGTTGAATACCTCTGCTAAAATAATGCGCAATCTGCACTTTTCTATAATAAAAACGCAGTAAAGGATGGGTACCGTATCAGTACTCCCAGGAGACATCTAAGGAACAAGTAGTAGTGCTTCGGCGTCGATACTCTCTGACCTAGAAAACCAAGAAGACCCCAGAAACTCTGAAAAAATGTTCGTAAGTTAAAACTTATTTATTGTCAAAATCATCTCTCTTTCCAGGTTTTATTGACGTATTCTATTTGTTGTCATAATCATCTGTCTTTCTATGTCTTATAATGCTAATGTTTTTTTATAACATTATTTCCCATTTTCGACAGATTTTCAAGACCTAATCTCCTGACTATGTGTGATAAAAAACTTATGGATTTCAGGTCTGAAAACAAAGGAAACAAACGGTCGAAGAAGATCGTCGAATCAAACACTTCTTCGAGTCAGAAGACGAAAGCTTAAGGTAATTTAGATATCCGTTTTTTGTCTACTATTCATACCCACATCATCAATTTATTTCTCTGTTTATCATACTTATCTAGAACAACCACGTCCAGAATATAATGATAATAACTCCAAAAAATTTTTCAGTTTGAAAAAAAGAAGATCGCAAAGGGCTCGCCAAGAACACTAAAGCTTCGCCTAGCGTCGTTTCCGAGTGGCTCTTTGACTCGGAGTCGGACGACGGGGGGGGAATAGGTAACGCCTGCAAAGAAAAAAAAAGAGGCTCCTAGCTCGTTCTTCACCCGTAGAGTGCCAGGTGGAGTCACGCGTCGGACAGCCAATTGGACGGGACCTGCTGGCCTGAGCTGCGTCTCTACAACGTGGAGAGGTGACGCAAACCTAAGCGGCTTAGAAAGTGCGAGAAGTATGTTATTTGGGTCTCGCCTGCAAGGGAGACGGGACTCACCAGAATTTAGTTTGCTAAAAACATTGTTAAATGTGCAAAAACTAAATTTACGGAAGAAGGAGTTTTTTACAGCAATAATAATAAAAAAAATAAACTGGGGAATATTTGAAAGAGGGACTCTTCTCGCAAATTTTTAGTTGGTATACAATTTGCGTACTTATTCAATAACGTTTTCGTTAGCCACAGTGAAAGATATCCACAATGTCCAAACACCACTTTTTTGTTCTGTATGCGGACGTATCTGTTAGAAAAAGTTTTTTCCGCCTCAATCTGAAAAGTTTTTGCACAAACATAACAGTTCAGTTGTTGAAAGCGATGGTATAGCAAAAAAGTACCACAGGCTTTTCGTAGTCGCATCGCTTCTACCGCGTTAAATGTAACAACGGTCGGGATGAGAGGACG
>JADPWL010000108.1:0-11818 GCA_019059595.1 Marasmia exigua
ATACGAGGATCTCACGTAGCGTTCTTCATTATATTTGAAGAATATATGATACTTGTGAAACTAGGAGCGATGGTAGCTTAATCGATAAGAGAGCACCTTCCATTAGTGTCGTAGGTTTGGATATGATCATACACCTCTGGATTTTTCAACTTTGTTTTTTTTACCCCAAAATGTGATGTCTGTAATAAAGTGGAAGATGTGCAACACTTGTTGATGGAGTGTGTCAAAAATGAAACACAGCGTCGATCACTGATGAACAACTTGCATCTTAAACATTTTGACTTAGGGGTATTCCAATCTATTTTGGCTGAACCTGCATCAGACGCGGCTAAACTAGTGTGTGAGATATTCTTCATCGGTGATTGAACTATGTACGTACTCATATATATAATTAGTGTCTATTTAATATAAATATATCATGTAACGTAACAACGTTACGTGATATTTTTATATTAAAAAGACACTAATTATTTATAAACATTATTATTACAATTTAAGAGATATAGTTAACTAACTATATATCTGCCGTGTGGTGCCCGGCAGAGTAGAAAAGGCCACCCTCACTCTTACCGAGGTGTCGTAAAGGACGACTAAAGTAAAGCTGCTGGCATGATCATCAGCACCCAGAGAAGGAAAACTCTGCATTTATATCAAAACCCTCGCC
The DNA here is from genome assembly GCA_019059595.1 of Marasmia exigua. Lineage (NCBI taxonomy): Eukaryota > Metazoa > Arthropoda > Insecta > Lepidoptera > Crambidae > Marasmia > Marasmia exigua. The sequence continues at coordinate 665 of JADPWL010000108.1, forward strand.
AACCTGTCTGCCAAGCGTGGTGAGTATGGCAATTACCCCTCATGTGATTGAGGAAGGCCCGTGCCCCAGCAGTGGGGACTTAAATGGGCTGACGATGACGATGAACTATATATCTTAAATTGTAATAATAATGTTTAGGTTACGATGGGACTGACATAACACAAGGTTAAAGTCCCTAAACTAAATATATATTTAAAAAAAAAATGTTTTTTATGTGATACGTTGCAGACAAGCAGATTGCCTGATGGTATGCGATTGCACGCATGATCAGCACGCTGAAGTGGATATGGGCCGGTTATGTCTCTAAACGTACTGATGAAAGATGGAGTTGACACGTACTGCAGTGGAATGGTCACCACGTGGGAAAACGCAGTGGCAACCCCTGCGGCGCGATGGACTGACAATTTGAAGCAGACTGCTCAGGAGCGGGTTGGTTGGCGCTCTTTAGGGGAGGCCTGCGTTCAGCAGTGGACGGCGATAGGCTGATTGAATTGAATTTTGAACAAGCGATTGCCCCCGCCCATAGACACCCGCGACACCAGTGGAGTCATAAGTGCGCTGCCAATCTTTAAACCCCCCTTTCTCTCGGGTTGGGCCTCCAGTAGAGAAACACGATACTGTGCTGCTTCACGCCGGTTTTCTGTAAGACCGTGGTATCACTCCGGTCAAGCCGGCCCATTCATGCCGAAGCGTGGCTCTCCCACGGTCGAAGTGGTTATGTGTGTTTTTCTATTTTTATCTCGGTGGTAAGGGAAAACATGGTGAGAAAATCAGCACGTTCCAAAGTAGTTTCTGAAAAGCGGATTTTTTAGGTTATGGCAGAGAAACGAGCGGCTCACCTGGTGATAAGTGATTACTACCGCTCATGGACATCTGCAAGAAACGAAGCATCACAGATGCGTTGCCGGCTCTTAAGGATTATCTTAACATAAAATAGTTTTTATAGTAAAGGAGGCTATATAGTTATTACACATTTTATTGTATGGGCCATTCTCATTATTAGGTAAGGTTGTCAGTTCCATGGATGTCTGCATTGTGGATAAATTAATTATTAAATTATGATATATTTCAGATCATAGGTAATCCATATATTGTTAGTACAGTCAACTCCAAAAATATGTATACACTTTAGGACGTTGTCACAATATATAATATAAGAAAGTAGACCTCTACTTTCCTATAGGTAATAAGTATTGTGACAAGGTCCTAAAGTGTGTACATATTTTTGGAGTTGACTGTACAAATTCTTAATATTATTCATCATCATCAGCCCATTTAAGTCCCCACTGCTGGGGCACGGGCCTCCTCAATCACATGAGGGGTAATTGCCATACTCACCACGCTTGGCAAACGGGTTGGCGAGGGTTTTGATATAAATGCAGAGTTTTCCTTCTCTGGGTGCTGATGATCATGCCAGCAGCTTTACCTTAGTCGCCTTTTACGACACCTCGGTAAGAGTGAGGGTGGCCTATTCTACTCTGCCGGGACCAGACGGCTGTTAATATTATTATGTTAGTAACATTCAATTTTAAGTTTGGATTAAAGGTATACTATATTCCATTACAATTATTATTTCAAATTAAATATAAATGCATGTACATCCTAAATAAATTATGTCATCGTCACCCGGTTGCATTGTCAATTAAATAACAACTTAAGTGTTTACCGCTACCCATACATATCTGCAATACCAATACGCTGTCAAACTTTTGTTTAATCTCCTATTCCCCCTAATTGGGACACCGGTATACCTACTCTCACTTAGCTACACAGCAAAGGAGCCGCTTCACGGTGGTTTTCTGTGATAATCACTGAGGTCGAGTCGGCCATACTATCGATGGCATTGATAGTTTTGAGTTTATTAACAGAATTAAACAAAAACTATTGATACTATACTATAATATACTATCGATTTTTGTACTATTGATAGTCAGCTATGTTTCGATAGTATTGCTGCCTGGTTAAATGGCATTTTTTTTATCTACTTATAACTGTCCCACTGCAGGACAAAGGCCTCCATCATAGAAATCAAGTCATCGCTACTATGATGGAATTAGGCTTAATCACCACGCTTGCCTAATGCGGATTAGTGATCACAAACCCGAGCTATGTTCGAAAAATTCGAAATACATTTTTTGCTCGACCCAGGAATCGAACCTAGGACCCCGAGATCACGGCCCGATACTTAAACCAATAGACCAACAGGTAGTTAATGCCATTAGACAATAAAATTGATAGTATCAATAGTATTGATCTAATTTTACTATAGATACTATTGATAGTATAGATACTATTGATTTTACTTTTACTATCAATAGTGGACTATCAGTAAGCAACACTAGTGGCTATCCCACTTGTCAAAAGACTAGGTATAAACTTAGATTAAACCAAAAAGATTGTATTTAACTAAGGGTACAAAAGGTAACAAAAGCATCAAAGAAACTGAACGAAATGGCAATTTGCAAAGCCCCAAAACATCATGGAACTGCGGCTGCTAACTTATAAAACTCAACATGACACCCCATGAAGGTTGATGATAATATCCCCAAGATTTTCTCTTTACCATACAAAGTACCGACATTCATCATTGCCCCTGGCAGTCTCAGTCATGGGACATTTCGATTGCCCCATTCCTGCTCATGGGGCAATATATCTTAATTTATTATTTAAAAAGCGAGAAACTGGAATAGTTTCAACACTCCACAGGGTAGGTTAGGCTGGTCGCCTACTAGAAAAGATATAAAGCAGAATCGTTGTTTTTTTTTTCTTGAAGTTAATTTCTTTACCTATGATTTAAGTCCTTTATGGTAAAGCGCTCATTTATGTATCAATGATACTCTAAAAATGTTAATACTGTTCATATTTTATGAGGTGCGCTTAAATTTGCTTCTTCTTCTTCTTATTTTATTTGTGGCAATCCACTTTTCGACTGAGAATTACTGCTGCCATTATCGTGTGCTTGTGATATTTATTTTCATAAGACATTTATCACTAAAACAGTTTTAGTGATATACGTCGTATGAAAATATCACGAGCTCGAGAATTGGGGTTCTGGTCAGAAAAAGATTCAAGTGATATTTAGCGTAGTCAACAGTGGAAGTCAGTCAAAGTCTCAGTCACTCAATAAACTGGAGGTGTTTAGCAAATTATCAAACTACGGAGTCTGCCGAGACTACTTTTAACAACATCACAGGTTTTAAGACCCTTGGCTTGTTCACGTGACAACTCACTCGACACGCAATAGCAGTGTTAATACGATACAATTCGATATTTCTTATATTATTATCACTTTGCCGCACTTCACTGCACAAAATAACACCAAATTTGTACAACAAAAACCACTAAATGCTAAACCTTTGAATTGCATCAACCGATACGACTTGTTCTACTACCTTCCGCAGAATTTAAAGCTTGTTCATGTACCGAAAATGTCAGCGAATCTACCGCACATACACTTTCAAATGAAAATCGCTTCCACGCATGACAAAAAATAACGTCATTTCAAACTTATAACTATGCAAGCTGCAAGCGATTTTCGCTCTTCAGGTGGTTAAGCAGCAGATAACTATCGCAACCGTACCTACACTATATGATTTGTACATAAAAATAATTGAAAATGAAACTAAACACGGATCGCAGACCACAGACACACGCAATCCTGGCTTTAGCAAATCTAGAAGTTGAATATAGTCATAGTCATATTCTTTATTTAATCATGTGGTAGTTACATAGGATCTTAAATTAATCAGGTTCGCAACATGAGCCCCGTAGGGGCACTGCAGAGATAACTTAATTAAATAATTTTAAATATTGTGAATTAAAAAATATCATATCAAATATTTAAAAAAACTACAATTAAAAATTACTTAATTAAATTATTTTAAATATTGTGAACTAAAAATGTCACAACATAAAACTACAATGAAAAATTACATATTACTGAGTTAATTACATTTTCATCATATTAGGTAATATATATTATTTTTCTCTTAGCTCGAAAAACTCCTGTAAAAAATAGTTTGCTAGAAATTCTCTCAATGTGCGGTTTCCAATTAAGGTTACTGTCCAATTCGACTCCTAACAATGTACATGATTTTGTTATTTCCAAGTTCTTCTGCCTAAATTTAATGTTAATATTTAAAGGAGATTTTTGATAAGGATGGATTGCATAGTTTTGTCTTTGTCAGGTTAAGTTTAAGGCTGTGTTCGTCTAGCCATTCGTCAATAAGAACCAGGTAGTGGTTTATTTGCTGCTGGAGTTCTTCACTTCATTTAGTTGGTATAATTATACTTATATCGTCAGCATACAATACACATGTTCTGTTTATAATTTTTGGCAGACCATTCATATATAACAGGAACAATAAGCCTCCCAACACACTGCCCTGGGGTATAGAATTTATATTCTTAAGAACTTCCGAACTAGAACTCGACACAATATTTTTATGGTGGTCAAGTTGTTCTATGGTAACCAATTGTTTTCGATTACATAAATAGCTTGCCAACTACTCATAAGCTTGTCCGCGGATACAAATACCATACTATTTATTTAATAAAATTTTATGATTAACTCTATCATATGCTTTACTTACATCCAACATCACGGACACTGCATATTTTTTATTATTATTAATTTCTAAGACATCATTGATAAATTTGAATAAAGCTGTAATGGTCGACTTCCTTTTTCTGAAACCATTTTAACGATAATCATACACGAGCTATTTTTCACAAAAGGTCTCTAGTTGCCATAGGTGATTCAAAGATCTTTGAAAAGGTGGATGTGAGTGAAATGGGGTGAAAATGACTGGGGTCCGACGGTGTTTTATTCTTAGGTATAGGCTTTATGACTGCAATTTTTAGTCAATCTGGAAATTTGGCTTCTTTAAATGATTGATTTATTAGGTAAGTAATAGGCATTAACAATTCATTTATACAATATTGTATTAATTTTGGTGGGAGTTCATCGTGTCCGCAGCTTAATTTGTTTTTGAGGTTTTTTATAATTTTTTCTATTTCTGTTGGGCTGACTGGGCTTAGAAAAAGCGTATATGTGTTTGGATTAATTACAGGGCGACCCTTTGGTTCCTCCTTCGTATTTAAGTCTGAGCCTATTGAGACAAAATAGTTATTTAATAAATTAGCGACTTTACTTGGGTTTTCAATTATGGTATTATTTATGTTTAATATTATATTATTTTGATCTATTAATATTTTTACTAGTTTTTTCTTTTATGATTTGCCATAAAGATTTTGATATATTTTTGGAATATTTCATTCTCTTATATATTCTTTCTTTTTTGATATTTGGACCACTTTTTTTAACAGCTTTCCATACTTTTTGCAGTAGTCTATAAGTACTGTATTTTTAGTCTGCGATATAATGTATTTTAAAAATCTTTTTTTGAAAGATGTTTTTATACCATGTGTTAGCCATGTTTTATTTTTGTTTTAATTTTTATTCGCCTTTTTAGTATATATTTATTCAAAATGAAGCTTAATACAAAAAACATAATTACAAAAGCCTTATTGGTGCTTTTTTGTTCGACTAAATGGCATAAAAGTAGGTATTTCAAAGATTCACCCAATGTTTAAACTATACATTAATAACTAAATTAAAATTCCACCACACAATTTTCATTAATTAGCTGGTCATTTTAGTATGGAGAGGTAAATTTTGTTTAAATTTCGATCCTATCTTCCTAGAGGAAAAATGTTTGTTTACATTTGCCCTTGAGAAGTTTCTCGGTTATTCAAAAAGTCATGGTGAATACAGGAATTTCCTCGACACAATTATTGCTACCCATGTAACCTACTAAAAAATTGGTGGCGCTAGTGGGCTCTCCTCTGGCCCCTACTCACTGCTTAAATATTTCATGCGGTACTTCATACGGCCGCGATAAATTTTCCGACTTTGAAATATGGAGGGGAAAGATTTTATGGGTGTGCTTTTTATTTACTTGCCTAGATAAGAAATTATGGTGTAAATAAAACATTTTTATGTGATAGGTGGCAGATGTACAAACGGATTACCTGATGCAACACCAATGGTTAGGTTAGCTTACGTTACAAGTGCGCTGCCGAAAATGTTAACTCTCCTCTTCCCTTTATTGGATCTCCACTGCCACCAAATTATTAAGTTCTATGCAAGAAAAAAGGATTTATTGGATCTCCACTGCCACCAAATTATTAAGTTCTATGCAAAAAAAAAGGAATATTTATAGTAAAATATGGAGAAACCAAAACATCGCAAAAGCCACCAAAATCCAATTTGTTAAGCCATTAGCGTCATAGGTAAGCTGGTAATATTTTTTTGTATACATTTATTATTTATAAGTAGATTTATTAGATATGTGATATAATGATGCATGCATATTTAGTCATATTATGAATTATATATGTTTATGGATAAATATTTATTAGCCATCATAGATATTTCCGCATCGCCCAATGGTTGACTAGTAAAAAATGCTGTATAGCATTAAGTCCGCCAATTGCACTTTATTTTCTTGTACAATAAAGAGTGAACAAATAAATAGTGTTTCCCATATTTCTTCATGGTCCTGAAACATTTACGATGCGAGAGAGTGATCATCTGTGGAAAGACCTGTGGTGCAAGGCAAGGTTGAAGGCAAAAGAGCACAGGGCAGATCCCCAATGCGCTGAACCGATCCGGAAAAAACTGCTCTTAATGGTCCACTCCACGAATGCACTAGAAAAAAAATATGCGTGAGGAGTGGCGGAGGATTGTGAAGCAAGCCATAAACGCTGATATGACGACAACGACCTTTCTTTCAAGATCGTGACAACAAAGAAAAAGATACAAAAAAATAAACTGTTGTAATGTAGCCTCTATGTTAAATAGGTACTGGCTATATTTCTATTAGTTTAATTGATATTCCATTTACTTTTTTGTATCTAGACTTTTACTTTTCTATTGTCACTTCTTCCTTTTTCATCTTGTTGACAAGTAAACATTTCAATCTTCAACAGTGTTTTTCTCTAATTTTATCACGTTATCAGCACGAGGCTTTACAAGCGAGCTAGCTGATAAATATAATATTAGTTGTGTTGTTGTACTATGATTTTCACGAAAATATAGTTCGTCGAATCTCGAAAAAAAAAAATTGTGCTACGTCATTGTGCAAAATGCAAGGTAGCGGGGATAGAGTGTCCCCAGGCACAAGCAGCAATGCAATGGGAATGGGAGCGATCCGTATGCTTTCCGGACGGGAAGGCTACAGTGCATGGAAGTTTAAGATGCGATTTTACTTACTGCATGAGCAGCTGTGGGAAGCTGTTGTGGGTTATCCTGATGGAGATGAAACCCCAGAGTCAACGAGAAAGCGTAAGGATGAATTAGCACTAGCCAAAATCTGCATGACTTTAGATGGAGGAGCCATCACTCATGTGAGGAGTGCGGAGAGTGCTAAGGCCGCTTGGACGTCGTTGCAAAACGCCTATGAAGATAAGGGCATGGGCAGAAGGTTAGCTTTAGAACGTAAGCTTTACCGATATTGTCTTGAAGAGTTTAATACTATCGAAGAGTATATAAATGCCGTTATAAGTACCGCTCAAGATCTCGCTGATATTGGTAAGAAAATCGAGGATTCTTCTTTGGCTGCGATACTATTGGGAGGTCTAACGCATAACTTCGATCCCTTGGTCATGGCTTTAGAAAATTGTAATGTTGAGGTTACCACGGTCATGGTAAAGGCAAAACTGTTGAATGAGATGTCGAAAACCAAGCCTTATGATTGTGAGTCTGCGTTGCGTTCGAAGAAAGGTCAAATTATTCAACATAGTACCAAGACGAAGAAGAAGAAGGAGGTTGTATGTTTTGATTGTCACGTACGAGGTCATACTAAATACAATTGCCCCAATAAGTTGAAGAATAAGCATGATTCAACATCAATAACTGCCTTGGGAGTAAATGGTAATAAAGATACGTGGTACATCGACTCTGGAGCTACTTCTCATATGACTTCAAGGTCTGATTGGCTGACAGAACTCAAACCGCTGCATTCTGGCAAGGTGACCGTCGCTAGCGGAGAAGCGATAGATTCCGTGGGAATCGGAACAGTTTCAATCAGTACTAATAGTAGTATCGACAAGATTAGTGAAGTTGTACTTGTACCTAAATTGAACACTAATTTAATTTCGGTTAAGAAAGCAGTCGATAAAGGTTTATGTGTACTCTTTGATAATACTGGCTGTAATTTTTTTTGATAGAGATTATTTCTCTTATAAAGGTAATCCTGTTTTACACGGTTCAGTACATGGCGGGCTTTATACATTAGATGTTAATATTAACAAAAATGTAGCTCTTGATGTGAATTCTGACTGTCATTCTGCAGATTCTCAAGTTCAGGCTGTTGATGTACGCACTAACCGTCTGTCTCAATTTCAGCTGTGGCACAAGCGGTTAGGTCATCTTTGCAGGTTTGACATGAATCTCCTAAGGAATGGACGTGCAGTTGGAATGGATTACTCAGCAGTGGATAAGGAGCCATGTATACCATGTGTTGAAGGGAAACAAGCAAGAAAACCCTTCACGGTAAGTGTGGATAAGCCTAAGAGTACAAATTCGTTATTGGAATTGATCCACAGCGATATTTGTGGACCTATGTCGGAAAATTCATTTCAAGGTAAGAAATATGCGTTATTCTTCATTGATGACTTTTCTCGACTTACTTTTGTTTATTTCTTGGCTTCTAAGACGGAAGTAAAAGCAAAATTTATCGCTTTTCAGTCTTTAGTCGAGCGCCAAACAGGAGCTAAAATTAAGGCATTAAGAACAGACTGCGGAACAGAGTATGTTAATGAACAGTTCTCTAGTTATTTACGTTCTAATGGTATTGTGCATCAAACCACAGTTCCACACAGTCCGCAACAAAATGGAGTATCGGAGCGTTCAAATAGAACGATTGTGGAAAAAGCGCGGTGTATGTTAGCTGGTGGTTTTCTTAGCAAAGCCTATTGGCAGGATGCTATAGAAGTGGCAACGTACCTGAAGAATCGATCCCCGCATAGAGCTCTAGATCGCCTTACTCCTTATGAGATATGGTTCGGCTCAAAACCCGATTTGAGTCACTTACGAGTGTTTGGCTGTAGAGCACTAGTACACATTCCAGATTGTCAAAGGAAAAAGTTGGATGTGAAGGCTAAACAGTACACTTTTGTTGGATATTCGGAAGATCCAGGTAATTATTACTTCCGAGATGCGAGCTATCCGAGAAGACTCTTAAAAGCTAGGGATGTTGTTGTTCTTCGAAGATGCTTTCTCTGATTTGAAAGGTGATAATCCTGCAGGCCAGTTTCCTGTTGATCCCCCTGCAGTGATGGTATTCTCAAACAGGAATGAAGCGGAAGTTCAAAATCCCATTGCTGGTAGCTCTGGCACTTCTACTAAGGTGAACGTAGAAGTTGCACAAATCGATCCTGATCCAGAAGACCCTATTTCTGATGAAGAAATTCCCCACGATGAGGAGGATATTCTCGAAGAACAGGTTTTCTACTGATGAACCTACTTTCCAAGGAAGGTATCCCTTAAGGAATCGATTAGCGAAAGATAAAGGTTTTGTGTCAGCAAGCTATAGTTTTGATGAGCCTGAAACCTTCAATCAAGCTATTCAATCAGAAGATAGAGACAAATGGATGGGTGCTATGAGAGATGAATATAGATCCCTCATTAATAATAAAACATGGATTTTGGTTGATAAACCTGATGGTCAAAAGATAATACCATGCAAGTGGGTATATAAGGTAAAGAAGGATGCAGAAGGTGCAGTTGCGAAATATAAAGCCCGGCTAGTAGCCAAAGGCTATAGCCAAACCGCTGGTGTGGATTATACAGAAACCTTTGCGCCAGTAATTCGCAATTCTTCGTTACGTATGATGTTTGCACTTGCAGCAAAATTAGGCTTCAAGATGCGACATTTAGACGTGGACACAGCGTTCCTAAACGGAGAATTGGAGGAGGATGTATATATGGTACAAACCGCAAGGTTTTGAGAAACCAAGCCAACAGAATAAAGTTTGCCTACTCAAGAAAGCTTTGTACGGGCTGAAACAAGCGCCTCGTGCTTGGAACACAAAGCTAAATGAAACTCTTTCTGCGTTAGGTTTTAAACGGGCTCCTTCAGAACCATGTATTTATACCAAACTATTTGGAAAGGAACTTGTCATACTGGCAGTTTATGTTGACGACATAATTGTTTGTCATAAAGATGACAAATTGGCAGACGCTGTCAAATGTGATTTGCAAAAATATTTTGGTATTAAGGATTTGGGACTTTTTAAACTATTATCTTGGTTTAAATGTTTCCCAAACAAAGAAACTGTGTAAAATTAATCAAAAAACGTTCATTTTAAATGTTCTTAAGAAGTTTAATATGGCAGACTGTAAATCTGCCCCTACTCCCTTACAAAAAGGTGAAGTTGGAACCAAATAAGAGCGGTGAGTTGCATCCGTATCCATATCAATCACTCATTGGTAGTTTAATGTTTATATCTGTGAATACTCGCCCTGACATTGCTATGCAACTAGCTATCTTAGCCAATTTCTTGCAAAGTTTGATAAACAACACTGGTTGGCTGCAAAAAGGGTGTTGCAGTACCTGAAAGGAACAGTAGATTACTGCATAACTTACAAGAGGGTTCCAGATTTCAGTCTGACTGGGTATGCAGACAGTGATTGGGCAAATGATTCCCACTGACAGAAAGCTATACGGGTTTTTATTTCAGCTTATCGGGGAGCAATTCGCTGGAATCGAAAAAAACCAGCCCACCGTTGCATTGGCATCAACAGGAAGCAGAGTATATGGCCCTAACTCAGCGCTAAGAAGCCACCTTCTTACAGAGGTTGATTCAGGGAGGTAAGTGACCTCTCTGACTCCGGTTACCGTGCACAATGACATTCAGGAGGTGCACATAAGCTTGTACTTAATCCTACATCACAAAAGGACTAAGCATATCGATACCCGTTTTCACTTCATAAGGGGAAAAGTCGCTGGAAGGCACTATTTAAATTGAAATCTGTAACAATAGGTGACATGTGTGCGATATGCTGACAAGCCGTTAGGTAGGGTTGCGCTTCCAAATGTACTGTCGGTTTAGGTTGCTGCACTTGACCATAGTAGGTTATTTAGTCAA
>JADPWL010000109.1:0-13760 GCA_019059595.1 Marasmia exigua
TATAGTAACATTTTGGTGCTTAAAAACTATGTTAGTATATCCAATTATTATTATTGGGGACAGGAGTGTGTAAGGACAAAAATGGACCATCTATCTGGTCCGCTATAACAACAAGGAGGCTGTTGCCGCTGGCCCGTGTCCGCCGCGCCATCGAGGCAGCCCTTTTGCGCATAACCGTACGGAAGCAGTCCGTACGCGCCTCCGCGAACATCTGCGACGCACTGCAGAAGCGAGGCAGCCGCAACAGCGCCCTGAATGCGTTATTATATTGGACGCGAAGGGAATCCAGCGCTCTTGTCGTATGCCTAACCCACAGGCTGCACATGTAAAAGGAGGTACAAAAAGCCCTGAAGAGAGTAATTTTTACATTATATGAACAACGTGCAAACCTGCGGGCTATCACATTCGCTCTTACCGACAGCGCCCTCCTCTCGCGTTCAATATCAACATCGTCTTTTAAATCCTCAGTCACGATGTGCCCGCGGTACTTAAAGCTACGCACCTGCTTTAGGGCCACACCAGCCAACATGACGGGCGGCACATGCGACGGGCATTTTGTTCCAGATTTAAAGACCATGAGTTCACTTTTATTTGCGTTGTATTTAAGACCATGTCTATGCACATACGCTTCGCAGATACCCATGAGATCTCTCAAACCACCTATTGAAGCGCTCAGCAGGACCATGTCGTCGGCGTAACTAATGTTATTAAAACAAACACCGTCCACGTGACATCCGACATGGCGTCCGCTCAGCGCAACAATCAGCTCGTTGACGTACAAGTTGAAGAGCGTCGGTGAGCTCAACTTTCCCTGCCTCACGCCGCATCTCAACCTGTACTATCTCACAAAAGTTGTCTACATTGTCCTATAATGAAGGAAATGTAAACCAACATTATGATAAATTATTTAATGTCGTTGAAAAAGAATTTAATGGTATCTTTACCAAAAGAACCATTAAAACAAATACCTCTAAAACCAAATTCAGTGACTGGGCCACTACAGGTATTTATAAAAGTAGAAAGAGGTTATTTGAATTGTATGATATTAAGGCCAACTCTAATGACCCAACGACATTAGAATATGTTAAGAAATATTCAAAGCTATTTAAAAAAGTATGCGCAGTGGCCAAATCAAATTACTTTAAAAATAAGATAATGAAAGCTAGTAATAAAAGTAAAGCTACATGGAAAATTATAAATAAAGAGACTTGCAAAAAACAAAACACAACACAGCAAGCTCTCTCTTAAAATTGATGGTAAATCTATTGATACAGACTCTGAAGTGGCAAACACATTTGAGTCATTCTTTTCAAACATTCCAGTCACTACCACTAAAACATTAAATTCGAGCCCGCATCTCGCTGCTTCTCTCATCAAGTCGCATGTAGATGAGTGCACCACATCTTTTAGATTTAGTCATGTAAACTCAGAGATTATTCTTAAAACATTAAAAGATTTAAATATTAAAAAAACTGAGGATGCATGGGGAATTTCGATAGATATAATAAAAAATATAATACACTCTATCGCACCCCACTTAGCTATAATATTTAACGAATGTGTTGACGAGGGTCAATTTCCAAATAAGATGAAAATTAGTAAAATCATACCTTTATTCAAATCTGGAGAAAGGAGTGACCCGTCTAACTTTAGGCCAATATCCATATTGCCAGCACTCAGTAAAATATTCGAAAAAAATTATATTTACTCAACTTTTATCTCATTTTAATATTAATAAATTACTGCATGAAAAACAGTTTGGATTTACTAAAGGAAAATCCACTACTGATGCAGGAGTGGCTCTTATCAAACATGTTTTTGATGCGTGGGAGAAAAAGCAGGATGCAATAGGTGTTTTCTGTGATTTGTCGAAAGCATTTGATTGCGTTAATCATGAAACACTATTGATGAAGTTACGGCATTACGGTGTATTGAATAACGCACTTGATATGATTAAATCTTATTTGTCTGATAGGATTCAAAGGGTTAATGTTAATGGAATCGACTCTTCTGGCGCTCCTCTATTAATGGGAGTGCCCCAAGGCTCAATATTGGGGCCTTTGTTGTTCTTAATATACGTAAATGACCTTCCATACTTTACGAAAGATCTATGTGAGATAGTGTTATTTGCTGACGACACTTCCTTGATTTTTAAGGTTGATAGATATAAAAAATCAATTGACGATGTAAATGATACTCTCTCACAGGTATTGCACTGGTTTACGACCAACAATTTACTTCTTAACTCAAAGAAAACTAAATGTGTAAAATTCACCATGCCAAATGTAAGGCAGGTCGATACAAGTATTAAGATGAACAATGAATCTATTCAAATCATTAATTCCACCGTTTTTCTCGGTATAACTATAGATGCGAAATTGCAGTGGAGTCCCCATATTGCTGCCTTGGCAGGAAGACTAAGTTCCGCTGCATATGCAGTAAGAAAAATTAGGCGTCTGACTGATATCGAAACGGCAAGACTGGTCTATTTCAGCTATTTCCACAGTGTGATGTCATATGGTCTACTGTTGTGGGGGTCTGCTGCTGACATACAAACTATTTTTGTATTACAGAAAAGGGCCATCCGCGCTATATACAGCCTTAGATCACGTGACTCACTTAGGGAAATATTTAAAGAAATAAATATTTTAACCGTGGCTTCCCAATTTATCCTCGACTGCATTATGTATGTACGTAAGAACTTGCACACTTTTCCAAAAAAAGTCCGATAGTCATAGTCTTAACACCAGAAATAAACATAGGCTTGCCGTCCCGGTCCTCAGACTTCATAAAATCGGTAATTCGTTTGTTGGCTTAAGTATTAAGATATTTAATAAGCTACCACAAAATGTCATTAACCTATCACTGGATAAGTTTAAGTCCCATATTAAAACCTGCCTAATGAAGAAAGGTTACTATAGTGTACAAGACTATTTAAATGATAAGGATTCTTGGTCATGTTAATTCATTAATCTTTTGAGTTGTTATTCATAGTAGTCTATTAACTTTCATAATTGTATTTTTTTCTCTCTTCTCAATTGAAACTCTGTAACATCATCAATATTTGAAAAGAGTAACTACTGAGTTTCTTGCTGGTGTCTTCTCAGTAGAAATCGACATTCCGAACCAGCGGTAGATAATATGTACTATTTTGACATTCATAAGTGTTCTGTGTGGACCTAAATTGAATAAAGAATTTTTTATCTTTATCTTTATCTTTTGTACGGATCCGATAGAACACCTGCCCGTCGCGCATTGTTGATCTGGTTTCCATACCAAAACCTTAGAACGCTGATTAACTCAGGAGGCACATTTTCTTGACTCAATTTTCTCCATAGTATGTCATAGGAAACCAGATCAAATGCCTTTGATAGATCGAGGAAACAGGCATACACCGGGGTTCCCCTATCCGTGTAGTACCTGACAGCATGCTTCAGGCACACTATCGCATTTTCAGTGGACAGTTTGGAGCTAAACCCAAACTGATTATCATGCGGGGTAATATATTTATTGAGGTGCTCATGCAACATGCCGTCAAGAACCTTGGCGATAACTGTAGCCAGTGAAATTGGCCTGTAGTTTGTGGGGTCTGCTACGTCACCAGTTTTGGCTTTTACGATAGGTACTACAACCGTTCTCATTAACTCCATTGGCAAATAGGAGTGTCCTACGCAGAGGGAAAATAACATGGCCAATATTCAAGGCAGATGTGCCCCAGCATTTTGAAGGTGCTCGATGCTAAGACCATCGTGTCCTGGTGACTTACCCCTGGACATAGATTTTATTGTTCTGGTAACATCTCCTGCCTTAAAATGTATAACCAGGTCGTCACGTTGAGTCTCAGCACCGCACAGCTCTTCACCAGCCTCAGATATAAGAGGCTCCACTGCAAAGGATCGCTTAAATAAATTTGCAATCTCTTTTTTACCACTCACACCATCAACGCTCGCAGGCAAGCCAGATCCAGTATTCTGCGGCTTAACATTTTTCCAAAAAGCGCGAACTATACTGTTTTAAACAACAACTATACTGTTTTAAATAGTATTATACTGTTTTTCACTAAATTATAATTTTTACAGTTGAACATAAATAAAGTATACAAAAAGCAGACACATTATTATGCAGTTAGTTATATGTACTGCTTAATATTGATCTGTACTCATCTATAATGAGGGTTTTTAGTTGTGAAAAATCCGCTAGATGGCGTACTATTGGACTGAGGTCCAACAGTACAGTCAAAACATTTTGATAGATCACGTTTAAAAATAACCAATCACATTGTATATGGACGTCACTCCTATTGTACTCGATCTAGCGGATTTTACACACGCGAAAACCCTCATTGATACATGTATCGGACATTTAGTGAGAATTGTAATAAATATAGCGAACAGATCATGCATGTATTGTTGGTGTGTCTTTAATAAATAAATAAATAATAATCTTCATAGACCTGAATATACTTTATTTCTTTTTAAAAACGTTGGCAACCCTACGATAGCGACTTGGCTGTATTCATAATAAATGTTCTATAACTAAAACGGTGTCATTGAGTTGTTTTGACGTTTGAAACAAACAATTTTCATACGAAATTTCGAAAAAATAATGAATACTATGTAATAATAGATGAAGTTGGAAAGGGAAGCAAACAAGTAAGCGAGTCACCTGGTTGTAAATAATTACTGTCTGCCATAGGCATCTGCTAAGCAGGGGTTCTTTACCTTGTTAATATCGTTATCCCTTTGATCCATGGTGGGGAAAATTATTTAACCCCTCTTAACACTGAACACAAAAGTGTTGAGTGTTCAGAAACATTTTAGATTATTTTTATTTTACGTTATCGTCATAATGTAGGCTGTTTTACCCCTGTTTTATTTTATAATTAGATTTACCCCTTGGAAGGTAATGATATTCAAGTAAGGAACCCAGGCGCTACACCAAAAGCCAGACACGTTGCTGGCCTTTTTATATTATAAGAATATTTCTTTGTTTATAATAATGCAATAAAATATATTTTGATCAAAGCAATTATCCTTTCATTACTAAACATTATATGGTCCCTTCGCTTTAGTATAAACCCTAAAATATAGTCTTAAATCAAAATAAAAAGGAGTTATACATCATATTGTGTCAATCTCTAATTTTTAATTATGCATACTAAACTGACAGATGCAAATGTCAAGTTTCCATATATTTTGACATTTTGCAATTTTCAAAGTGATAATGTCATAGACTTGGATGCCGCTCTAATTCTATGGATAATGTATGGGGATGACACATTGACATCTGTCAGTTTAGTCTCCATGATTAAAAATCAGAGTAGAGAAAAAAACGACAGTTTCATAGGTAAAGACCTATTATTAGCACTTACGTGCTTTACTTACGTAAACAAAAACTAACATTTAGCTTAGGCTAGTTTTTTTTATCTCATAAGTGGCAGACGAGCAGACGGATCACCTGATGGTAAGCGATTGCCGCCGCCCATGGACACACGCGACACCAGTGGAGTCACAAGTGCGCTGCCAACCTTTAAAGCCCCTCTCCCTAGGATTGGGCCTCCGGGAGGTATCCTCACTCACGCAGCGAAACAGTACAGTTCTGCTTCACGCCGGTTTTCTGTGAGGCCGTGGTATCACTCCGGTCGAGCAGGTCGATTCATGCCGAAGCGTGGCTCTCCCACGGTAAAGAAAGTGACGGTATTGTGTTACAGCTTCCGCTTCCAGCTCATCCATAAAGCTATACTTAGATCTAGCTATACATAATTATAGATATATTAATAATAGTAACGTAATTATTTATGTTAATTTAAAATTATTGTGAGTACTTAAAATTATTTGAGAAGATTTTATAAGCTTAGTTTATTTTAAAATCACTCTTAGAAGTACACTTCCGGCCTTTTGGCCATTAATTTATTTAATTTGGAATTATCGCTACGATTTCCGTTTGGCGCCAGCTCTTATTTAACATCATTCTAAGAACATACACTTCCGGTCTTTCGGCCAGTAATTTATTAAATATTAATTTTACGGAAACTTCCGTTTCCCGCTAATTTTTATTTTTAAAATCATACTAATAATATACACATCCGGCCTTGCGGCCATCAATTTATTAAATTTAGAATTATTGATGCAACTTCCGTTCCCCGCCAACTGCTATTTTAAAAGTATACTAAAATATACATTTCCCGCCTATCGGCTTAGTTTTCCGGCTAGCTTATTAAATTAAGAATTATACAAATATTAATTTATAAAATGCGTGCAAATATTTTAGGCGAATCCTAATATCTGTATACAATTTTTGACAAATATTAAGTGTTAATTTAATAACTGTTCCTCTATTTTACTTAATATTATTTAACTTCCGTTTCCGTAGTCGAATATTTTTGTATGAGTATTCGTTATTGTATTGACTCTGGTAGTCTTGGATATTTAAACGAGTGATTTTGTACTGTGTGATCATTAATTAAACGGACTTCGTGGTAACAGTGCCAAGTTATTTATTAACCTTCTTTATTTCCCTGCTTCTGGAGTATGTCGTTACACTTCAGAAGTGGGATGGAGGAGCCCCACGGCCCATATTTCCACGGTTTGGGGAAGAGGCAGAGAAGCGACTCGTCTACAGAAGAGGAAGAAAACCCTGAATTTTTTCTTCACACGCCGAAACAAGACTGCCCGCCATCGCCAAAAAAAAGAAGAATAACTCAACTTGATTCTGAAATCATACCAAAATTCGATCCTGGAAAAAAGACTACCAATGTAAAAGGATGGCTTCACAAAATCGACCAACTGGGTGATCTGAATGAATGGGCAGAACGGGACAAAATTTTCGTCATGCAAACTCGACTTCGTGGAGCAGCACGAGATTGGTATGATGACCTAGACGACTACGAAGCTACGTGGGCATCGTGGAAAGATCGGTTGACCAAAGCGTTCCCGCGTTCAACAGATTTTGTTGATCGCCTGGAAGAGATGCTGGCTCGTGTGAAAGGAGGCAAAGAAACTATGACCTGTTACTACCACGATAAGATTTCTCTGATGAAAAAATGTAATATCGAGGGAGAAGATGCAATTTCATGCCTAATACGTGGTTTGCCAAATGAACTACGTGCAAATGCGAAGGCTTGCTGCTCAAGGTCACCCGAAGATCTTTATTACGGGTTCTTATCATAACTTGAAAATTACAAGAAAGTGGAAACCAGGACATCGGAGCAGAAATCGACGTGGCAACGTGGATCTGCGGGAAATTTGCCGAGGACCTGCTACAACTGCCGCAAGACTGGACACACCGCCCGTGAATGCCGAGCTACGCGCTGCCAAGTATGCCAGCGACCTGGACATGCTGCGAGCACCTGCTGGTATGCAGCCGGGAGTTCACGAGATCAACAGGCACCTCAAAGTAACCAACAGGTACGTGATGTTAAATTCGTAACCACAGAAATTATTTCGGATTTGTACAAAAAACACGTAACCGTTAATGATTGCGAAGCGCTAGAGTATATTGATACCGAGAGTAAAGTCAATTTAATCACTTTACTTCAAATCTCGTCAAAAGATTGAAATTATATCCGTCTTGTTCTAATGTTATTATGAGAGGATTTGGTGGACTTTTAATTAATTCGTTAGGAAAGACAAGCTTTAAACTCTTTATTGACGATTTGTGTTTGAACATCAGTGCTAAAGTAACCAATTCAAACCTTTGTGATATAGACTTAATTGTTGGTCAACCTGAATTTAATAGTTACATAAAAATCGGTCAAGTTAATAGGTAACATTGAAGAAAACTCTCATCTTTCCGATATTGCTTTGAACTGTGATGATTTCATTTCGAAAGTGCCTTTGCTTTTAACACAGTCTGTTAACATTCAACCGGGGACAGGCACTAATGTATTAGTCTATGCTCGATACCAATTGTTACCTTCTAGCATACTTGTTACACGCCCGGTTTTGTATTCTATGGGTCGTATATCGTATTACATACCTCAAGTTATATTAACTGCTAATGACCTTCAATTGCACATAGTCAATGTCGGAGATTCGTGCATACAGTGGGAAGCTGGTAAACTTTTAGCTCGTGCGGACGTATACTTACAAAAAGAGGTATCTTTGATTGCCGACGATTGCAGTACTACGTTCATAAGTGGAAGGTGCGTTCAGGAAAGCAAGGTTTCATTTTCTGATTTAGATATGGGAGACTTGGATAATAAACATTCGGTTATGTTGTTAAAACTACTCAATAAATACAAACATAGTTTTTCTGAATACACTAGCCAGTTAGGATGTACTGACTTAGTTGAAATTTAAATAACTACCACTACTGGTAAGCCCGTGTATTGCAAGCCATATAGGTTATCTTATAAAGAAAACGAAATAGTGCAAGGCAAAGTAAATGAGCTTTTGAATGCTGGTACCGCGAGGGAGTCTAGCTCTAACTATGCAAGCCCTCTAATACTGGTAAAGAAAAGGGGGGTGATTATAGGCTCTGTATTGATTATCGCGACTCTATACATAAAACTGCATTCATCACGTCATCAGGACAATATGAATTTTTAAAAATGCCCTTCGGTTTGGCTAATGCACCAGCTGTTTTCTCTCGTTTAATACGTAAAACACTAGGGTCCCTTAATAACAAAATCGCTACCTACTTGGATGATGTGACCTTGCCAACAGTAACAATTGTAGAAGGTATTAAATTGTTAGAAGAGGTTTTGATACTTCTCTCTCGGGCGAACCTCACACTTATTCTAAAAAAATGTTTCTTCCTTAAAACTAGCGTCAACTATTTAGGACATGAGATAACTGAAGGTTCTGTACGCCCAGGACTCACCAAAATTAACAGCGTTTCCGAATTCAAACAACCGCGAAATGTACACGAATTACGCCAGTTCATTGGGTTAGCATCGTATTTTCGTAGATTTGTTGGAGGGTTTGCCGAGATTGCTAGGCCTTTTATATATTTAACCATAAAGGACGTAGATTGGATTTGAGGTCCAGACCAAGATAGCGCATTCAATAAATTGAAATGCATTCTTAGCAGTCGACCAGTTTTGGCTATTTATGACCCCCATGCAAAGACTGAAATTCACACAGACGCGAGTAAAATCGGCCTAGGTGGTATTCTGCTCCAGTATCAAAAGTATGGGTCTCTTAAACCTGTAGCTTACTTTAGTCGGGTCACCAGTCCGGAAGAAATGCACTATCATAGCTACGAATTAGAAAATTTATGTTACTGGTATTCCCATAAAAATCGTAACCGACTGTTCCGCTTTAAGGACTACCCTCAGCAAAAAGGATCTAATTCCTCGTATCGCCCGTGGTGGCTAACCATTCAAGATTTTGGCTTAGAAATCGAATACCGGCCTGGGGATCGTATGAAGCATGTCGATGCGCTTAGTCGCAACCCTGTAGAGCCCGCTTCAGTGCTCCACATAGATGAAACTGACTGGCGTCATACGTTGCAATTACAAGATGAAAGCGTTCAGGCTATAATTAAACAACTTAAAGATGGTATCACTAATCCTGATTTAAATAATAATTATAAAATTATTGATGGTTACTTATTTCGGAAAACATTTTACGGGGACAGGTTTGTAATACCAAAACTATCTAAGTGGTTTCGAGAAATGCGAAAAGCTCATAAAGTCACATTTTTGGTTTTCTGGTATGACTAGATTTATCCGAAAATACATAAAAGCTTGCCTGCATTGTGCTTATGGAAAAAGTAATTATGTTAAACCTGAGGGAGAGTTACATCCTATAGAAAAAGTCCCGATACCTATGCACACTCTGCACGCCGATCATTTAGGCCCATTTCTAAAGACCCGTCAAGGCCACTGCTATATACTTGTTGTCATAGACTCTTTTACAAAATTTGTTTTTGCTCGAGCTGTAAGAGGGGTCAGTTCTGTAGAAACAATTAAACACTTGAATGAAATCATATCCGTATTTGGCACTCCTCGCAGAATAATGACAGATAGAGGTGTCGCTTTTACAAGTAGGTATTTTAAGGAATTGGCTAATCAAAGACAGTTCAAACACATTTTGAATGCGATTGCTTGTCCGCGTTCAAACGGTCAAGTAGAACGTGTCAATCGAACAATAATAGGTAAATGGTCTTAACACTACAGCAGAAAGCGAGTGAGAATTAGAGTTAAGAGAAATTTATTAAGGAAAACATTGTAATATATTGTATAAATTAAATGTGTATAAATGTATATTTGTAAATAAAAAAAAAGGAATAGTTCGATTCGCTAATATTTTAAAATCAACTTACGCTGTCTACCTTGGTTACATAGTAAATAAAAACAGTTATAAATTATGGAACTATAATATTTAGAATACAATCTGTGTGTGGTCGTGATATCCTTAAATAACTGCTACATATACTTACATAAATATCCTAACGTTTCGTGATCATGTAAGTAGGAGCTATATACATAAAGCTACTAGGACCACTTTAAGGTAGATAGATATTAATCTATCCTATGCTGTGTGATCGTATAAATAGATCTGTGTGCCATTTACATAGTCAGAGATCTAAATTCCTAATAATATATATCCTACTGCTGTGTGATCGTATAGAAAAATCTGTGTGCTATTCCCATAATCAGATAATCTAAATTCCTAATAATATCTATCCTACTGCTGTGTGATCGTATACATAGATCTGTGTGCTATTCCCATAATCAGATAATCTAAATTCCTAATAATATCTATCCTACTGCTGTGTGATCGTATACATAGATCTGTGTGCTATTCCCATAATCAGATGATCTAAATTCCTAATAACATCTATCCTACTGCTGTGATCATATAGATAGATCTGTGTGCTATTCCCATAATCAGATAATCTAAATTCCTAATAATACCTATCCTACTGCTGTGTGATCGTATACATAGATCTGTGTGCTATTCCCATAATCAGATAATCTAAATTCCTAATAACATCTATCCTACTGCTGTGTGATCGTATAGATAGATCTGTGTGCTATTCTCATAATCAGATAATGTAAATTCCTAAGTATATCTATCCTACTGCTGTGTGATCATATAGATAGATCTGTGTGCTATTCTCATAATCAGATAATGTAAATTCCTAATAATATATATGCTACAGCTATGTGATCGTGTAGATGGATCTGTGTGCTATTCTCATAATCAGATAATGTAAATTCCTAATAATATATATGCTACAGCTATGTGATCGTGTAGATGGATCTGTGTGCTATTTACATAAAGCGATTTAAAAAAAATCGAAATCGTAATATCTATGCTACAGCTATGTGATCGCGTAGATGGATCTGTGTGCTATTTACATAAAGCTATTAGGTAATCTAAAATCATAATATCTATCTTTTACCTATGTGATCGTTTAGGTAGACCAATGTGCTAGTTAAAGAAAACTTTAATATACCTAATTTCATAATATCAATCATATCGCGCTGTGTGACGACTTAGATAGATCTGTGTGATATAATCACATTAATTTCAAAATATTTATCCTATCGCTGTGTGATCGTTCAGATAGACGGTGTACTACGTACATAAATTATAATGTTATCTTACATCATAACATCTATCGTATCGCTATGTGACCATTTAGATAATACTATGTACTAATCTTTCGAATGATTAAGAAATATCTAATTCTGTGTGATATATACCTACTATATAAAGTACAGTATACGTATCTTCGTTTCATATACCTAAGCTGACGCTGTATGATACTTTAAATTGAACCCTACATGACTACACTCAATGATGTGTACTTATGTTACTGCTATGTGATTGACATGTATTTACCTATCATCTACAAGATAAAGCTTTGTGGTTTAAGGGTTGTTGAAATTTTTACATGGGCAATGGGAGGTGTTAATTAATAACATTAAAAAAAAAACAAATTACTGTGTTACAAATTTTTTATTTCAGATGCCGCAGAAGTCTGGAAGATCAGCAACGCCGCGGTGGACCACGGCAGATACAGGATGGCCGAGTGTTACAGCTTCCGCTTCCAGCTCATCCATAAAGCTATACTTAGATCTAGCTATACATAATTATAGATATATTAATAATAGTAACGTAATTATTTATGTTAATTTAAAATTATTGTGAGTACTTAAGATTATTTGAGAAGATTTTATAAGCTTAGTTTATTTTAAAATCACTCTTAGAAGTACACTTCCGGCCTTTTGGCCATTAATTTATTTAATTTGGAATTATCGCTACGATTTCCGTTTGGCGCCAGCTCTTATTTAACATCATTCTAAGAACATACACTTCCGGTCTTTCGGCCAGTAATTTATTAAATATTAATTTTACGGAAACTTCCGTTTCCCGCTATTTTTTATTTTTAAAATCATACTAATAATATACACATCCGGCCTTGCGGCCATCAATTTATTAAATTTAGAATTATTGATGCAACTTCCGTTCCCCGCCAACTGCTATTTTAAAAGTATACTAAAATATACATTTCCCGCCTATCGGCTTAGTTTTCCGGCTAGCTTATTAAATTAAGAATTATACAAATATTAATTTATAAAATGCGTGCAAATATTTTAGGCGAATCCTAATATCTGTATACAATTTTTGACAAATATTAAGTGTTAATTTAATAACTGTTCCTCTATTTTACTTAATATTATTTAACTTCCGTTTCCGTATAATATTTTTGTATGAGTATTCGTTATTGTATTGACTCTGGTAGTCTTGGATATTTAAACGAGTGATTTTGTACTGTGTGATCATTAATTAAACGGACTTCGTGGTAACAGTGCCAAGTTATTTATTAACCTTCGTTATTTCCCTGCTTCTGGAGTATGTCGTTACAATTGTTAAGTTATAAATAGTACACATAAGCTGCGTCAGTGTACGTGAAATTAGGCGATTCATTTAATCTAAGCTCTTATTACAAAACGTGGTTTTAAAGTGCTGGGATTAATACCAAGACTAACTAGAATAAACATAATTACAAAACTAAGTTTAACGTCAGTTAATGTATCAATTATAATACTAAAGTTAAACCACCCTAGTTTAAAATGAGTTTTAAACTAATAATAATAAACTCAAAAATAGTTTCACAAATAATTCAGTGACAAAGACAATTTACCCCTGTGACAGTTCATTCCGTTTAACGACAAAAAAGTTGTCAACTTTTTTTTGGATTATATCCCAAAAATGTAAACAATTCTTATTCATATTATCTACTTGGAAATCTTAAATAATACTTTTGAACTATCCTGCGGTACTAAGTGGTCTATGGTTTGTCGAGGATTTGTATTAAAAATTTAAGAATTAAAACTTTTCCGTAATAATCATGAACTTGCTAGTTTATGGTTAAACCCGGTATCAGAGTAGTTTTTTGTAAAAAGAGGGTAGAAGTAATAATAATTATGACTTAATATTATAATAAAGGTTACAAAAATAATTCAAAATGTTAATACTGATTTGTAATTCAATTTAACCATAGAAGTATTATTCCATGAATTTAACATATGCCTAAGCATATCAAAGTGATAAAGAGACAAATAAATAAATTATTTTGCCCAACGACGATGTGTTAAACCGCACTCGCGTCTAATTTAACGTGACGGGTAAGGCAAAATTTTTAACTACTAAAACGGATCTATTTTTAACAATTTCGGGGTTACAACCTCTCGGCAAACACTTATACTATTTATAAATTAACCATGTACAAAAGTTGGGTCCGCTTTTGTACGTGAAAAGTTGATTACCGCCTAAAGTGGCCGCTTTATGGCGTGAATC
>JADPWL010000110.1:0-17309 GCA_019059595.1 Marasmia exigua
ATCTTTCAGGTAGATGTTCAGAATCTCGAATGAATGTTTGAAAGCCATCATCTCATTGGTTCATTTCATGATTGATGAGCTTTTTGACTTGTCACTAGGGGTGTCCACTTTGAAAAAACATTGATATTTTTATCGATTCGATACATCAAAACTGTACATCGATGTCTTTCGATGTATCGGATGAAAACATTGAGTACTTTTTCTAATGTATATTGCAAAGCTAAAGTCATGTCAAAAAAAGCGTGTCAGAACAGGTCATCATTTCAAAGTGAAAATGTTTGTATTTGAAGGTTATGAAAAAAGCTAGATCCAGTATCTTATTATAGTATAGATTTTAATTTTTCATAAAATAATAGATCTAACTTCCTTCGTTGTCTCTGTGAATCTGTGTATACTACAACCGCCCCCTACCGCACCTCCATTCACTGCTTCGGTGGCGTAGTGGTTATTGGGTCGCGCTTTAAAGCGACGGCTGCGCAATAGGTCAATAATTTTGTTTTTAAGTCTCTTGAGTTCTTATCACTCATCTTAAGTCTCTTTGATCGCCGTAAACGATTGACCTTCTTTATTAGCTAAAATAAACTTCAAAAGCAAATTCCGCCTCCCAGTTCGCCCCTAACGTGTATTTCAAACATTCGTACCACCTATTCTACGAAAAAAATATACTTACATAGAATTGTTTTCTTTCCCGATCAATTAACTTATATAATAAAGAATTTCTGAATCGCGATCTTTGTAATTGCTCCTTGTATAGTATTAAAAGATCAACTTTTAAATATCTTAGTAAATATCCTGATTTTTATAACCTGTGAGTTATGCATAATGACTATCGCATTTCTTCTCTTGGTTCTATAATACATAAAGCTTAGATTACTTATATATGTATCCGTTTATCTCTTTCTTTTCACTTAGATATATATATAATATATACTTACTAAAATGTTTGTTTGCTGAACTGTGGGATGTACATGTTTTCCCTCGTACACTGAGGGAAGATAGGCATTTCTTGGGGTTTGGTAATGGGTTTGGAATTTTGCTAAACTTCTTTTAGTTTTAGTTTAAATTCCTTAAAGTATTTTTGTACACTATTCGTTTTGATTTTATTGTTTTCCATATTTCGTACTAGTACATTTGTAAGAACCAACTATTGTAGGTAGTTCATGTAACAAGCACACTTTAATTTACCTAATGTTAAAATAAATATATGTTTCGGCACTCGTTGTCTGTTAAAAATATGTATAACTTATTATTTAATTACTTGTTACTGTAATGACTGTTTGCGCCAAAATATATTTAAAAAAAAATTGGTAGAGTCTGGAAGTCGTCGGTAATGTACCCCCGTGCCTCGGAGAGCATGTTATGTCGTTGATCCTGCACCCGACTTCTTTCAGGTCGAGTCAGACTGGTGTCCCATCGGAATATGGGGGCAAGGGAATAGCGAGTGCACTTGTGTTTGCGCATTCACTTGAGCACTATAATATATCCTCCATCCGTGGCTGATCGTGGATATTGGCCGCCATAACCGTAATAGGTTGGAGGATATGTACACAAAGCCATTTATTTTGAAAAAAAAAGCCTTGGATATAACAACATATTAATATTAGTTTTAAATATCATTTACATAAATATAGTATTTTGACATAAACCGGTTATCATCAATTCAATATTTTATGAAAAAACAATGATACATTGAGTATAACGATAGCTTTTCAAAACATCGGAATCTATTCGATGTATCGCATTGTAAACATCGATGTTTTCAATACATCGATGTATATGGAATATCCCTACTTGTCACCACCATTCATTCACTCGGAAAAACAAAATGGCAGTTATGTCAAGAAGAAAAATTTATAGAATTTTGTTAAAAAAATTGTAAATTAAGTGCAAATATACGTTGTGGACATTTGTTATTACGTTAAAGAAAACTAAACAATGTGCAGAAGCGTAAAGATATTTATAATATGTTCTAAGTTCGCTCAATGAAATTCTTGGTAGGTAACAATATTTTTCACCTATCGAAGATTGTGGACCCAAGAAGATATCACAAGGATTTCCACTTGCATGCTTGCACTGTGCAGCACAGCGCGGCACACGCAGTCCTGGATTTCCCGTCATAAACTGCGGCCTAGTCTAAATTACTATTTTCTAAGGGATCTATATGAGGCAACAAAAGTGAATACTATTGTGTATCGTGATATTTTGATAATAAATCGTGTTATAAGTAACTTGTATTTTATTTTTGTTGTTAAATGGCGTCATAAAAAAATCTGAATATTTTATCTAGATTAATTTGGTCATTGCTAATCATTCGTTCATTGAATGAACGAACTGCTGTATGACAATTCATTCAAATCTGTCAAAATCAATGCTGATTCCGTTCAGTCGTTCTAAAAATGGTCTAATGGAGCACTATGGGACATTCCTGTCTGATACGTAGTATCTTCTACTTAGTTTGTGGGACCACCTAATGGTAGCCGATTGCCGAGGTCCATGGACTCTTTCGTTAAAAGTCATGTGTTGCTCCAAAAGGACCGCGGCCATGACTTCATTCCATTACGAGGCAGAAAGTTTCTTGAGAAACGCACATTTATGGACTACTAACCAAGTAAATGATGGGTACAACCTGTGCGGATAAAGAATGGGATCAGAAATGGCGGCGAATCTATTCACTTCTCGCTCGCACACCCACGAATGCGAGTATAGACGCAAATAGTGTGCGAGCGAGAAGTGAATAGATGCGCCGCCATTTCTGATCCTATTCTTTATCCGCACAGGTTGTAAGGAACAGCAGACACTAGTTTGTTTGCTTTGAATATTATCTGCTGAAAGGTTTGACAATCAGTTTCAATTTTCAGGCGTATTTACTAGTGGCCCTATTACTTCATTACGGGACATAATTTTTCAAAACTTGGTCTTATCTTATTTCTTAGCAGGAGTTCAAAAAAGTACATAATATTCATCTAATGAAATACAATAAATATTTTTAGGGTTCCGTACCTCAAAAGGAAAAACGGAACCCTTATAGGATCACTTTGTTGTCCGTCCGTCCGTCCGTCTGTCAAGACCCTTTTTCTCAGGAACGCGTGGAGGTATGAAGCTGAAATTTATATCAATTACTCAAGTTTACTGTCCCTTGAAGCTGTGAAAAAATCAAACTTCTAAGCCAACGCAATCAAAAGATACAGCCGTTTATGCCGCAAATTTTCGACACTTGCAAGGGAATCAAAACCTACAGGGTGCTTCCCGTGAACTCAGAATCTTGAAATTTGGTACGAAGCAACGTCTTATACCATAGATAAAGGAAAAATTACGAAAACCATAAATTTTTAGTTACATCACATAATATATATTTTTTTAATAATTTTAAACTTACTACCCATTTCCTCATAAACGCGTAGAGGTATTAAATTAAAATTCATACCAAATACTCAAGTTTATAATACCTTTAAGCTGTAATAAAATCAAACTTCTATGTCAACGCAATCAAAAGAAACAGCAATTTAAGCTGCATATTTTGAAACTCGCAAGTACTCGCAAGGGAATCAAAACCTAAAGGGTACTTCAAGTCGACCTAGAATCTTGAAATTTGGCATGAAGCAACGTTTTATAGCACACATAACGGAAAAATTCCGAAAACCTTAAATTTTTAGTTATATTACAAAATATATATTTTTAATAAATATAAACTTATTACTTTTTTCCTCATGAACGCGTAGAGCTATCAAGTTGAAATTCATATCAAATACTTAGATCTATATGCCTTTAACCCGTGAAAAAAAATATTCTAAGTCAACGCAAAAACGCAAAAGTACAACCATTGATACCGCATATTTTGAAACTCGCAACTACACACTAGGGAATTAACCTAACCTAAAGACCACTTCCCGTTGACATAGAATCTCGAAATTTGGTAAGAAGCAATAGCTTACAGCACAGGTAACAGAAAAAATCCGAAAAGCTTAAAATTTTAAGTAGTTATACCACCAAAAAAATTGTGATTGTAAACATAATTGTAGTTACAGCAATGACCGCGAGTTATTATACTATGTATGGGGAGGGCCACATTTATAGAAGACGAAATAGCCTTCTTCTTTATATTTCGACGTTCTTTTATCGAAATGATATGTGTTAATATAAAATAAAGGATTACTTAAACGATAAAGAGATCTTTGTCTTAAATTTATGCTCCTTCATCTTTCCCCATTGTAATGTTATGAATTTCATTTTGCAATAAAAATACCATAGTTATGATTATATAAAATACCATAGTCGATTGTCGTAATGAACGAACTTTGTAAACCTTGCAGGTTTGTACGGAACCCTCGGTGCGCGAGTCCGACTCGCACTTGGCCGGTTTTTTTATAAAAAAAAACCCAAATACCGCATCATCATGACTTGAGATATATACGACAAACCAAATTAGCAATTTATTAAATGATGAATGTCTACAAAAATGTTACCTCTTTATAAATAATATAGAATAAAAATATAGAATAGATATATAGATATAGATATGGGTTATTAAAATTAAAAAGACTCTTCGAAACGCATTAACATATTAATTGTGATTGATCCTCTAGAACACGGAGCTATTTTTATTAAACAGGGGATTCGGCTCGTCTCAAAGTCAAATTCGAAAGATTCTTCATTTGCATAGGCTTGTATACACACAGCACTTTCAAATCGTCACACATTATCATCTTTTGAAACTGGTTACAAGGTATAATAATAATTTATATGTAACTATATATGACGATACATAAACTATACATAGTAAGAAAATAACTGGTCGAGAAGTTTTGGCAAGAAACTCGCCAGTTACTCTTTTTAATCGCCAACTTTTTATACAATGGTTTATTATTCTCATACCAAGTTATACAGCCTAATGCAACAGTCTGCCATCTAAAACATAAAGAAAACATATATCTATATGTATATTATTTATTCTATTAGGACAACCAACAAGATAAACACTGTTACAAGCAAAAATTGACATAGACAAACATAATCTTAAAGCTAAGTGTAAGTAAAATAAACTATAGAACATTATTTTAAAAAAATCAAGCTTTTATAGACGTCTTCTCTTTATGTACCCACCAAAATACATGCGAACCGTCGTGTGAGTAAGCAAATAAACTTCTAAATAAAAAACAAAGACGGAAATGTTAATTTAAGAAAATTCTTAAAGCTGGATTTTTTCCGCAAGTTACTAAAGTACTATTCCAGTTAGTGGTATTTTTCTTTCCAACAGAAACTTTAACCACCATTTCAAATCGCGATCTAAAGTAATTACCGTACTAAAGCTCATGTCATCCGGTTGCAACACGCAATGTTAAAATAGGCCAGCAGAATTTAGTTCCTAGACTATTTTTAGTTCGCAATTTGTAATAAGGGGGATAGCGTCTAATAATGAGTTGAGACAACCTTCTTGAGTATTTGGTTCTTAGCTATGGTTTATAATAATAATAATTATTATAATAATAATAATAATTCTCACAACATCTCATAGGTTGACCTGATTCCGTACTAAGTAGCTTAAGCACTTGTGTTACAGATATCAGACAACAGTGGAACACAAATATATACTTAAATACATATATTACACCCAGACACTGAACAAACACAAGTGTTCATCGCACGAATATTTGTCCAGGGTGGGGATCGAACCCACGACCTTTGGCGTAAGAGGCAGGGTCACTACCAATTGCTCCATCCGGTCAGTCTATATGTATAGTTATATACTGTCTATATGTATAGTAGTATATACAGTCTATATGTATAGTAGTATAGTTTATATGTATGTATTTACAAAAGAAAAGTATAAAATGGATATATGTATTTGTAATTCCGCTGTTGTTTCTGATAAGCGTACAGGTGCTTGGGATACCTATCTCGGAGTCAGATCAATGTATGTCATGTTGTGAAAAATATTTTATTACATATTTATACCGTTTCACTGTTATTTTACTAAAGTGGCTCAAACCTAAGGGTAGCTGAGAAGGAACTACAAAGAAATGCGTATTATCGCAAGGTCGTCGTCCGTCGGCAGCGTATTCAAATTATCTTATTGTGTATTCAAGTTCAAGTGGTGGCCATTCATGGGAAAATATGAATGATAGTATTATTCGAGTATGGGAAAAATAACCAGTGGTTAAGGACTTCCACCAGGTAAAATGCCGTCAGCCCGTAGTGCAATGTGCCGGCGCGTTATGCATACCCGCAGGCTGGGAGACCGACGGGAAGTGTTGGGCTCTCCCCTGGTGTCTACCAACTAAAACACCTGTGGCTTTTTCTTCCCTGCTCTGGAAGTCTGAGTGGGCCATAGTCAATAGGATCGAATGGAGCAGGTGCGTTGAGGACCTTGCATAAAGTTCACAAATTCAATATACCTAAGTGGTCAGTCGCTTGCCTAGGCAAACAAAACTTGGCAAAAATACGCCAAAAATGAAGTGCTGTCGAATTATTACAAAATTACAAAATATCATTGTTTGACTCTGTACTAGATGTTCTGAACGGGCTACGGTTGATTAGTAAATAAAACAACGTAACTTGATCTAAAAATAATATAGAGAGTATATTTTGAAATAATCAATATTGACATATACAAATCGGAACAACCAAATGCTTGTGCGTTTCATAAATGCACAACGCCATCTATCTGTGAACTTAAGAACTAGTATTTGATACATATGAGCTCTTATAGAATTGAGAAACCCAAATGCTTGCGCGATGTAAAAATGCACAGCGCCATCTATTGGCGAGAGGAAAAATCAGGTCATGAACATACCGCCCCTCTTGGACATTATTGGCAAATGTCCTAAAGAAATAACAAAATTAACTTATGCTAATGTTTTCCTTAAGAAACTAACAAACTAAAAGACATCTTAAAATTTAAATCTTATTATACAAATACAATGAAAGAAATTAAGTTAAGGGGATAGACTCGAGAAAATAAGCTCGCTTTCCATGACCTGTTTAATCAAAAGAATTTTATATACATGGTTTGAATGCGTACCTATTCCCTATACTTTAAACTGCTATTGGCAAAACACACAATTTGGAAGTCGGCCTCTTGATAACTGACGATTGAGTACGTAGAGTGACCACACGGGTTATGTTATCCGATCCTGGGTGTTTTTTCAGAATTCTGGCTAACATCCATCGGCTTGGAGGTAAATCATCCTCTTTAACTAACACGATTTGACCTATATCTGGTTCTGGTACTTGAGATCTCCATTTATACCTATTAACAAGGTTGGACAAATATTCCTGGGACCATCTTCTCCAGAAAGTTTGAAGATTTCTCTGAACGAACTGCCACCTGCTCAAACAATTTACAGAGGAATTTTCAAAATTAAGTTCCGGTGCACTTAACAAAGGTTCGCCTATCAGGAAATGACCTGGAGTTAGTGGAAGTGCGGCATTAGGATCCTCGCTATTAATAACACTAATGGGGCGTGAGTTAAGACAAGCTTCCACTTGGGTCAGGAGCGTACTCATTTCTTCGAAAGTTAGTGTTGATTCTCCTATTACTCTTTTGAGGTGGAATTTGGCTGACTTTACACCTGCCTCCCAAAGACCGCCAAAGTTGGGAGCATGTGGAGGTATAAAATGCCATTGTGTATCATGGACTTCAAGATTCTGAGCAATGGAGCGTTGTGTGGACGTAAAATGCTGCAACTCCCTGTTTGCTCCCACAAATGTCGTCCCATTGTCACTATAAATATGTCTGCAGTGACCTCGTCTTGCAGTAAAACGCCGGAAGGCCGCTAAAAAAGCTTGGGCCGTCATATCACTCACCAGTTCCAGGTGTATGGCGCGAGTACTCATACACACGAAAAGTGCTATGTAGCCCTTATAAGATCGATGACCTCTGCCTTTAGAACATCTAACATTTATAGGACCTGCATAATCCACCCCACTATTCCAAAAGGCTCTAGCCGGTTTACACCTAACTGAAGGTAAGGATCCCATCATTTGTACCTGGGTACATGCCCTTTGTTTTGCACATACTACGCATTCGCGTGCATATTTTTTAATGATATTTCGTCCGCCAACGATCCAAAAGGTGGATCTTAAGTAATTGGTCATTAGTTGCAGACCGCCATGCAGTGTTTTATTATGCGCATCAGCTACGAGCAGCCAGGTGAAATGATGTTCCTTCGGCAGAACTATAGGGTGCTTAACATTTTCGTCAATTTCAGCCTTCTGCAATCTTCCACC
This sequence comes from Marasmia exigua, assembly GCA_019059595.1. Taxonomy (NCBI): domain Eukaryota; kingdom Metazoa; phylum Arthropoda; class Insecta; order Lepidoptera; family Crambidae; genus Marasmia; species Marasmia exigua. The sequence continues at coordinate 8,227 of JADPWL010000110.1, forward strand.
GACTCTTATCAATTTATCCTTGTCCATAAATGGACACAATGACCTTAGCGGACTAGATTTTACTTGAACTATGTTTTTGCTCTCCAAATTCATGTATTCAATAGGAAATGCTTCTGATTGAGTTTTCCTTATGCAACAATACAATGCTTCATCCAACTCGGGTTTGCGTAAGTACTCACATTCATTTTTACCCTTTTTTAAAAACCTTCTGCAATATGCTATTACCCGAAGTAGTCTTTGTAGCGATGAAAACCTTTCGATGATAGATATTTCTTTTGTATCGGTTGTCGTTACATGTGTTTTAATGGACTCCTCTAAATTTTCCTGCAACATAGTAGGTTTTGTGTAAATTATAGTCTGTTCTCTTATTGTTTCAGGCCCAGAGACCCAAAGCTTACTTTCGCTTAAAACACATGGCAAAGCTCCTCGTGAAGCTAGATCGGCAGGGTTATGTTTAGTAGAAACATGGAACCACTGAGAAGCATTTAAATTGGTCAAAATTTCCGATGTCCTATTTGCTACGAACGTTTTCCATCGTGAAGGATGGCTATTCAGCCACGCCAAAACAATGGTTGAATCCGTCCATGCTACAATTTTTTCTTTCGGGATATTTAGAACATTAGCAGTCTCCGTTAACAACCTCGACAATAACACCGCTCCACACAACTCCAATCTTGGCATAGAAACCTGTTTTATAGGCGCGACACGAGTTTTTGCAGATAAAAGGTGGACCTTGACTTGACCCTTGCAGTCGATTACCCTAATATATACAACCGCTGCGTAAGCCAATTTAGACGCGTCAGAGAACCCGTGGAGTTCAACATCAACATCATCGGGTCTCATGTCAATCCAACGAGGTATTCTTATCCTATACAATTCCTGCAAAGATTGCCGGTAAGTTTCCCAATCATTTATTAATTCTGTTGGTAGCCTTTCGTCCCAAGTTACACCAGCGAGCCAAAGTCGTTGGATAAATACCTTAGCCAATATTATGGTAGGTGCGATCCAACCTAAAGGATCAAATAACTTTGCTATATCTGATATGATCGCTCTTTTTGTTACAGGTGGTGCAGCTGCTGATGGAAGATTCACCGTGTATTGGAATACGTCGTCGTCGCGGTCCCAGGTAAGTCCCAGTATTTTAATTGTATTGTCTAATTTAATTTTTATCTTAGAATCATCTTGTGTACTATTGTCCTGTGTATTTTTGTCCTTTGCTTCTTTGTGCTTATCCTTTTCTGTCCCGCTTCTAGTATTATCTTTCTCCTTTTCCATTTCTTCTATGGTTTTCGTGAGTTTGTAATTATTGCTACTCCATTTCTGCAACCTAAATCCTCCCTTTTCTAATATTTCGCTGATCTGTTTATATAGTTCTTTTCCTTCTTCAATATTTGCACAACCTGTCATTAAATCATCCATATAAAAGTTATTTTGAACCTTGTCGGCAGCCAAAGGAAAACAACTGCCTTCATCAAGTGCGGTTTGCTGCAGAGCTTTAACAGCCAAGTAAGGTGCTGATGCTGTCCCAAAGGTAACGGTAAGCAATTCGTACTCTTCTATTTTCTTTTCAGGTTCGTCTCTCCAGAGTAAACGCTGATACTTGGTATCTTCATCAGCTATCAAAACCTGGCGATACATTTTAATAATATCTGCCACCAGTGCACACGCATGAACTCTCCATCTTAAGACTGTGTGTCGTAAGTCTGCTTGCAAAGTAGGGCCGACCATTAGAGTGTCATTTAAAGAAACTCCCTTTTTGTTCTTTTCCGAGGCGTTAAATACTACTCGAACCTTGGTAGTAGCCTTGTCGTCCCTGATGACTGCATGGTGCGGTAAGTATACAGCCTCGTCTGTATTTTTATTATTCACTGGTCTCATATGACCAAGCTGTAAATATTCATCAATAACGCCTTTGTATTTGTCTTTCAGATCTTGATTTTTTGCGAATCTTCGTTCTAAAGATTTGAACCTTGCTTCTGCTATGCTTCTGGAACCAAAATTCTTACACTCCGGCGAGTCATCCCTGAAAGGTAACTTAACTACATAACGCCCTTCGGTTGTTCTTCTAGTCGTAGACAGAAATATCTCTTCACAACGTTGTTCATCTTCTGTTAAGGTGTTCTTCATCATTGTTGGTTGTTCTTCTATTTCCCAGAATTTTCTTAAGCCTTCATCATCGTTGACCTGCACGTGCATAACCCTGATTTCATTGTCTCTATAGTTTGTACTTGTAATTGAGCCAGAAAGAATCCACCCTAAAGTGGTGTTTTGCGCAATTAAAGATCCAGTGGTACACCGCTTGACTCCTTCTCTTAAAATCAAGCTATAAACTTCTGCACCGAGCAAAATATCGATTTTATGAGATGCATTATATTGAGGATCCGCTAATTGTATATATTTTAAATCCATCCAATCAACGGATTGTATGGTTTTTTCGGGCAACTGAGATGTGATACTGGGTAATACAAACGCCTTTATAGGTATTTTGCACGATGGATCTACTCTAGACTGTATTGTGAACTCGACTACTCCCTTTGACTTAACGGATTTGTTTTCTCCTATACCAGAAATCACACCATTGAGAGACCTTTTCTTTAATTTTAAGAGCTGCACAGTGGCTTCTGTGACGAAGCAAGCTTGAGAGCCCTGATCGAGTAATGCTCGCAATATTTGCGTATAACCCCCTTTCGCTGAGGCATTTATTAACGCTGTAGCTAATAATACCTGCTGAGGTGCCTCTAGTTTGCCTGTGGATAAACAGGAAACAATGGGAGAATCGGTTGTGGTTGATGAACTTGTACTGGGTTGATCCGTTTTCACAGCTGGTTTAACTTTGTTATCTGACCATGAAGTAGGGTGAAGTAAAGAGTGATGCCGCTTTTTACATAATTTACAGGTAGTAGGTTTCTTACACTCGTATACGGAATGATTACCTCCTAAGCAATTAAAGCACATACGATTTTTAATTACAAATTCTCGTCTATGCTCATACTTTTGTTTGGCAAACTCTTTACAGAAACAGAGCTTGTGACTTTCGCTGCAAAATTCACAGCGCAAATTAAAAGTGTTATTATTTGTTACTAACAATGATTTAGCATTTACTTGATAGGTCTGCGGTTTTTTGGTTTCCAGACATTCTAAAGCCCTAAAGCGTTGTTCAATGAATTCCTGAAACTGATTAAGAGTCGGCAGTTCGTTCGAATCAGTACCAGAAACATTTAACTCCCAATGTTTGCGCGTTTCGGGATCAAGTTTAAATGTGACGATGTGTATAACTATAATATCCCACGTGCTCACATCTACATTCAAGTTACGCAATGCATTCAGACAATCAGAGGTGTTGTCCAATAATTCCTTCAATCCTGAAGCTGATTCAAAATTTAATCTTTTTTGGCCGAAAAGTCTCTTTAAAATGCAGTTTGAAAGGTAGCGTTTATTATTATATCGTTTATCCAGTAAATCCCAACACTGACTGTAGTTAGCTCCAGTTATAGGTGTATTCCTAATTAACTGTTCTGCCTCTCCCGTCAGATGACCTTTTAGATAGTGCAATTTCTGCACGTTATCTAAAGCTTTGTTTTTATCGACTAATGAAACAAACAGATCTCTAAATGTAGGCCACTCAGAATATTTTCCCGAGAAAATTGGAATCGATATTTTGGGCAATTTTACAAAGGAAGAAGAGGGTTCGTTTTCAACTACATCTTTGACACACTGCCTTTGAACCAGTAACAATCTCTTTATTTCGGTTTTCATAGTAGATTTATATAAAATATATGTATCCTCAGTTTTATCGTATAAATCTTTCTCCCCATATGAACTCCCTTCAACATCAGATGGTAGATAATTTTCATACAATTTTGTATTATTTAAGTGAAACAATTGCCAATCCCTCTCTAAATTCTCCAACCTTGTCTCTAAGTATTCAATAGTTATTCTGTCCTTGGGACTCTTTTTAAAGTTAATTAAACCCTTTTCTATAGACTTACATAAGCTATTCTGTACATTAATTATACCTTCCATCTTAATAAACTTCTCCAAAACAATTTACTCTCACAAAATCAACTTTACCAATACAACACCATCAATTAACTATTATGAAATAGAAACTTTTAAAATTTTACAAGTGTTTTTTCTAAACAAACTTAGGTAAAATCGGGCATAGGTTCCCCGTATATACGTTTTAATGTAAACTAATCTAAGTCCTAAAACATGCAATTTAAAAATTTCTAAGTCTATGATTGATTTACTAACTAAAATATTACAAGTCCCAATTTAACGTTTTTTCTTTAAGTAGTAAGGTCTAAAGCAATAAGGTCCAAATTCTTCCTTCACTTTTACTCGAACTATAACATAAAATCTTCTTTAATGTTTGTTTTCTTCAATGAAAAAATAAGGTTCACAATTGTACTTACAATTTGCACTTGGTTTCACTCACACAAACACAACTCAATTGTGAACGTAGTTTCGGTAACGTCAGGACTGACGTCACGCCTTCCTCGTCTCGATAGCTCCTCGGTTCCCCTCCAACACCACCAGGCTCCTCTAAAACTGCTAGTGACGTTGCACGCGTCCCGACACGACGTCGTTCCTACGTACTTTAGCTGCAGCGATCCACTGCAAGTACGCGGGAGGCGGTCCTAGCTTGGACCCCGGTTCGCCAAAAAATTCGGTCTCGAAGACCAATGTTTGACTCTGTACTAGATGTTCTGAACGGGCTACGGTTGATTAGTAAATAAAACAACGTAACTTGATCTAAAAATAATATAGAGAGTATATTTTGAAATAATCAATATTGACTTATACAAATCGGAACAACCAAATGCTTGTGCGTTTCATAAATGCACAACGCCATCTATCTGTGAACTTAAGAACTAGTATTTGATACATATGAGCTCTTATAGAATTGAGAAACCCAAATGCTTGCGCGATGTAAAAATGCACAGCGCCATCTATTGGCGAGAGGAAAAATCAGGTCATGAACAATCATTGAGTAGGTAATTAGCGTCCTCGGTAGAGCAGTGGCTTTAGAGTATTTCGCCTGATTTCCAGAAAGGTAGTGAGATCGAATTTTTTTAGTACATTAATCGCTCATTCATTATCTAAACGTGAATGTAGATAGGCTATTTTATCGTCATACAAAGATAAACAATAAAAACTTAGTCGGTGGCAAATAATCATAAACATAATCGTTTATTGCATGTTAAGTGGTACAAAAGATATTAAAATAATACAATGTAGCTTAAATACTTAACACCTAACAAGGCATTGCAATGTTCTTACAATCTAAATAATTAATTATGTATTAGAAAGTAACAATTACTTATTAATACTTTTTTATATGTACTTAATAAAGTGTAGGTAGTATCTACCTACATAATTTAGAAAATCGGCACAGAACGTCATATTAATGTTTACATTTATTTTGTTAATAATATGTTTGTGATTCCAACATGTTCCATAAATGTAACAAACTTTGTACACAGTATTGACAATAAATGAATATCTTATCTTATCATTTTGAAAATGTAAGCATTTAATAAAATTATAAGGTCACTGTTACTACGATATGGGTTATACCCGAATTAAATGACTTTTATTTTATTTAATCCACAGGTACCATGTTGCTTATCTGTCATAACAAGATTTGGTAAAATTAACAACATGAGGCAACAATGGTCCTTTAACGATAATTGCTATTAATACTGTGAATGCATCACTAAATGAGCTTCAAAACATTTAATGTTATCCGCATGCTTAACTAATTACCAATTATATTATTTTATTATTACACATACTCATTAGCGCGTTCTCACACGTGTCCTAAGAGTCCGCGGCCTACCTAGAGTAGCAACCGATGTTTTTACAAGTTATTTTTTATTTATTTATTTAATTACACAGGTCCTTAAACCTAATTAAATACGGTAACAAAAGTAAAAAAAAATAATAATAAAACAATATCAAAAAACAGGCAAACACGTGGATTATCTGATATACCTACAAAGAAAACTAGGCTTATATTACAATACTACGGAGATCTATGCGCAGTGCTCTTCACAGAAGGACTGGCATGTGGACACTATACTGTGCCACGGATCTGCAAATAAATCACAATGGGATTGGTGACCCAAGAGTGCATTGAGGGCAGTGTGCATGCGACACAAGGGAGACTCCGCACGTGCTACGGTGCGACAAGGCAAGCGTGCGAACAACAGATGGCGTCGTGATGTGCGATGTCGGATATAATTTTCCGGTACGTATAGCCGTGAAACTCTTAACTTTGATCTTTTATGTGATTGGTGGCAGACGAGCAGACGGATCACCTGAATGAAAGCGATTGCCGCTGCCCATGGACACCTGCGACACCAGTGGAGTCACAAGCGCGCTGTCAACCTTTACACCCCCCTTTCCACCGAATTGATGATGATTGACGAATTGTTGGATGTTCATCGGCGTCATTGATTACTTTCCAACAGGTGACTCGCTTGCTCTGTTGTCCGCCTCTAGAGTAAAAAACAAAAATTGGGCCTCCGGTATTCATACTCCTTCTTCATTTTAGCGTGTAATTCCCGGTGTACGCTTAGACCATGATTCAGGATTAGGGGAGTCTGGTAATTACAATGAAGCAACTGCCGTCTGACCTTCGCAACCCTGAACCATACCAACTGAATCATGGTTACACGTTTCAAAAACTATTTCTGAAACGTGCAGGTTTCCTCACGATGTTTTCCCTCAGCCGCCGAGCAGATGGTAATGGTAGAAATACGCACATAGATTTGAAAAAACCATTGGTGCATGCTCGGATTCGAACCTCGACCACCTGCGTGGAAGGCGCGTTCGTATCCATTGAGCTACCATCGCTCTTACCATCGCCCTCCGGTATCCACACTCACCCAGCGAAATTATAACACAGAGCTGCTTCACGCCGGTTTTCTGTGCGGCCCTTTCATGCCGAAGCGTGGCTCTCCCAAAGTCTCATGTCAGTGAGTCGCTGCGTGAGTGAGAGTAGCGGAGGTCCCATCCGGGGGAAAGGGGGTTTAAAGGTGACTCCACTGGTGTCGCAGGTGTCCATGGGCGGCGACACTTGTTCTGCCCGGTAACGACACAACATGATTTTTATCAACAAAAATGGATGTCTGCTCTAAGACATCCAATCATGTTAGTCAGGCTACAGTGTTACTACTAGTGGTTAGTTCACAAGCACACAATTAGTCCACTAGCGGGTACAAGAGGTTGGATCCGGCGTTCGAGCCAAAAAATTGTACCTAAGTTTTCGTTAAGAAATTTTTGGTGTCATCCCGGAGTCTATGGAAGTTAGCGGTCTTGTACTCCCGCGCCTCTGAAAGCACGTTAAGCCATTTGTCCTGCCCCGGTCCCTCTCCGGTCGTGTCACGCTGTTGTCCCATCGAAATATGAGAGTAAGGTAGTAGAGAGAGCACTAATGTTTGCGCACACACTATAATATATCCTTCGTACGTGGCTAATCGTTGAGGTTGGCCGCCGTAGCCGTAATCGGTTGAAAGATATTATTAATCCCTACAAAGTTCCGCACTAGCGGTGTGACCACGAGTCCTATTGATTTATAGGTACAACAACAGATTACTGTCATACATGCCAAATGTTTACAATTAAATACAGTGTTATTTAGACGGTAACCTACGAATGGTATACACAACATGTTGAACAAATAAGACGCAAATAAAGATTTGCGGAATTAAAAAATAAATACAAATATGAAGAAACATCTACAAAAAAACATTATGATTCACTGTGTGGGGCTGAGGGTGACTCGGCTCCCAGAATTTTTGAGATTTCCCTCTTAAAGGAAGAAAATCTATTATTAAATACATCTATGTATACATCTATGGCCACTGCGATTTAGTTCGTTGTAGGACAGACACATGCGGGTTATTGGACTATAAAAAGAAGTATTATTTTTGTACACCTTTAACGTGAAGACCGGGTGACCGGATTCGGTATAGCGTGTTTTTGTTGATAGAATGGAGAAGATCTGGTGACTCGATAGAAGAGTGAATTATCTTGTGCAAGCATAACAAGACAGCAAATGTGTCATCATCATCAATCTATCGCAGTCCACTGCTGGACGTAGGCCTCTTTAATTGTTCGCCACCCTGATCTATCCATGGCTTCTCGCATCCAGCTCTTGCCAGCCATCTTGTGCAGATTGTCCCTCCACCTAGCCAGAGGGTGCCCTACCTTACGTTTGCCAAGACGCGGTTTTCACTCTAGAACTCGTTTACCCCATCGGTTCTGCGGCTAATATGGCCAGCCCACTGCCACTTAAGCTTGCTAATCCGGTGAGCAATGTCGATGACTTTGGTTTTTTGCCGGATCACCTCAATTCGGATTCGATCTCGGAGGAGACGCCGAGCATTGCTCGTTCCATAGCCCGCTGAGCGACCTTTAACTTGTGGATCAGCCGTACCGTAAGTGTCCACGTTTCGGCTCCGTATGTCATGACGGGTAGGACGCACTGATTAAAGACTTTCGTCTTTAGGCACTGTGGTATCGACGATACGAAGACACGACGTAGTTTTCCAAATGCTGAACAACCTAACTGGATTCTCCTATTCACGTCATCCTCAAAGTTGTTTCTACTCAATTGCAACGCCGCTTGCGACGAGCATTAAATCTTTTACTCGTATCCACACTCGTGTGGCAAACTCAGTGCAGACACGAGTCATGCACGGCTCTAAAACAAGCCCTGCCAATTAGAGTAAGGTAAGAGCTCGGGTCAACTTACCATTCATACGGACCGACCCTTGAAAGTACATCTTGCTGCTGGTAGTTCAACCACCACGTAACACTAATTATAGTTATATAGTTTGCCCAAGATCCGCTCGCAGCTCAAGTACATTACGTTATGTACGTAATAAAAACTGGTAAACTTTATAACTGAGATTGTTTGGTCAACTTGTACTAATGGCACTCAACTCGTTATAAGTATTTACTCGTAGATTATTTTTTTATGAAAAAGTTTGGAACAATGGTGTGCTCTTATTTTTCTTAGACTCAAGCAAAAGTAACAAAAACGTTATATCTGTAATTGCTTACTTAGCCTT
>JADPWL010000112.1:0-13635 GCA_019059595.1 Marasmia exigua
CAGGTACTAAAGTGTTAACTACTTTGATGCTACTGTACAATGAAAATAAGACCAGTATTCGTTTAACGTTCTTCTGTACCAATCGCTCGCAGAAGTGAAAATCTAGACCGATTGCTCTGCTCGTCTCTACCGAATAAGATACCCATGTAAAGTCATTGCTTTAATGAATATTTCAACGTTTTTGCTAAGACCTCCTGACTGATCCAACATTCAAACGTGTTACTACTTCCATGATGTCTCACACGTGTTCAGATCGGTTTTCATTAGGTCCACTTTTAATGCAACATTTTAATTAGGTGCTGCATATAGGCGCTTGACCTTCTTATCACTTTACGTAAAGTGAATAAGGTCAAGGTGGAAACGATTTTTACGCGGAATCCTCAATCGTTGAATTCTTTGTATTAAAAAAATCGTTAAATCCGTTATACGAATACTAAAAATTTGTTACCGCTTGGTATGTTGGTAGGTACTGTGTTTGCTGGACATTTGATAACACTTACAAGATATATCAATAAAAGATATATGGAGTATTGTTGCCATAATTATATAATGCCTTCTATCTCTACAAATATACGAGTATCATTGTACCTTTTCTTTATAGCACACGAGGACGAACGATCTGTGAGCTATGAATGAATAAGCGATTTATTTAACTTTTTTTTATGCTAGAGGCGACATACGAGCAATCGAGTCACCTGATGGAAAGCAATCATCGCCGCCCATTAACATCCTCGAATCCAAGAGATTCGCTAATGCGTTTGCCCGTTTAATTTCCTCCAAATTCATTTACACTACTCAAAATTCCAGTAGTATATAAAACTGTATTGTGAATTGTGTTTATATATATGGAAGAATAATACTTCAAAGGGTTCAAAAATTTAGTTTTGGCAGACATAACAATAATTATACTTTACATATAATCAATGCCTAATTGATTAATTATATTAGGGCATCAGAAAGAGCCAAATGTATTTTAATTCTTGCTCGATAGCCGACCATCCCGCAGGTAATAGTGAGAAGGATTTTTTTTACATGACATTTCAAAATCATTTTTTAATCTTGAACAGGAAATTCTGTGTAAACCGGCTTTTTGTCTAATCAGACACTGGCAATATTGATTAATGTTATGTAACTTTGTTTATACCAATCTATCATGTCTGACTGTCTCCATGTGACAGATACCATGTATACTTAAACCTATTAAATACAACTAATTCTCTGGATACTCTAGCGGCTATTAATTTCCCGCTTTTTTTCCACTGCGTCCTTTCCTGATGCATCAGAATTTCGCTATATACTGGAATTATATTTATTTGGATAGGCTTTGTCGGAAACACGATTCGTTCGTTTTTCATCTTCGCACTTTGTGCGGTTCGGGCTTTGGGTCAAACCCTTTACCCGGGGCGTCATCTCATGTCCTCGGCATGGTGCTCGTTCTCTTGGATGGGAGGCTTCTCGCAATGGCGCTGCTGGGCTGTCTTCGACTTTCGTAAGGCCTGCTTGCGCTCTTTACGCGCTTCTGTCTGGGAGCATAACACGAAACACGTGCGCCTGTAATCGCACAACTACCTTATTACAAATCACATTCGAATTATTACCGTACTAGTGCATGTCATCCGTTCCATGGTTTAATTATCAGATAGAATATGCCCTTTTGTAATTACCGAAGATAATTACCGATACTTATCCGATTTATTTCAAACAATATTATCCTATTATCCTTTTTTTCTGATATTACATATCAATATTTACGTTATAATCAAGTGATTTAAATAAATTAGAGACATTTTACAATCAAAGGGGTTTTCCCCCAGTTTTATTTTTATAATTTCGTGTATGATCACTGCAAACCAAAATACGAGCAGTTAATCAACTAATTTATATATACTTTTACAACGATAATACTTGTACTTAATTTAATTAAAATAAATTGTGAGTGGGAATATCATCTTCATCACCTCAACTGTTTATGACGGGGGTTTTCTGTATCTGAATACAAATGGCAATATTTTCGATTAGACGTATCAAGTATTTATCAACCAATATTTATCTGATAATTATCAAGATATTATCATGATAATTTCACTTCACCCTGTCCCGTTTCCAACACGCAATGCAAAAGGCTAGTACGAGTTTGTTCCGGACTATACTTAGTTCGCGATTGTAATAAGGGGGCTAGACCATCTATTGGTAAAAGTGGAACTAATGCAGGACAAACGAAGTAATGCGGGCCTATATTTATATAAAATTCTGTTCAGACTTATTTTTGAATCATTTTGGATACAAAGGAAAACCTAAGGTTATTAAATAAAGCAATTTTCCACCTTGAAGGTGATATTAGACTACCGTAAAAGTGTAAGGTAAATCTGCTGGCATGATCCATCAGCAACCAGAAGAAAGGAAAACTCTGCATTTATATCAAAACCCTCGCCACCCGTCTGCCAGCTTGGTGAGTATGGCCATTACCCTCATGTGAGTGGAGGTCGGCCCGTGCCCCGCAGTGGACTTAAAATGGCTGACGATGATGATGATGAGAGAAGGGTAAATTTGTATTAGGTTTTGTTTCCCTGAAAGATTATCTGAAAATGATACCGTAACTGTCCACTTTTTATAATTATTTTCCTCCGACTTTGGGTTTTTCCATAATAAGAAACTTAGTCCGTTTTTATGCAACTTTCTGATGTTAAATAGTTAAAAACACTGACTTTACTCTAGGTCCTTGAGTTTTTCTTTTATCTAAATAATTATTGCCTGAAGAGCCCCTGATATCCCTTAAACACACGTAACAGGCATACTTTTTGTATGGAATTCAAATTTTGTTGTGTGTCAACCAATATATAGAGATTTCAACTTAATCCTCTTATCACGAAATTTGTATTTTTAATTCCTGGCCAACCATTACGTTTCTTTGGTGCCCGTTTACTTTAAAAGCTAGTATTAATCTCTACAAAAAAACCGTCAGTGACACCCTTGGGTTCATCGCATTCATGCTCTATGGAGAACGATTAGACACTTCGCATGCATTATTAATCATAATCTGCTTTAACCTTTCGTGATTAAAAAATACCTGCAATTTAAAACTCTGGTTTCTGTGATGGTTAAGAAACATTTAAATGGAAATACCAACACTAATATGATTGCACAATGATTTTAAGACGAAATGGAGATGATCCCAGTATTCTAGTAAGTAGTCGATTTTTTAAAGTGACAGGAATAGGTGGCAGAAGATCGAGCAGACGGGATTACCCGATGGTAAACGCTTTACCATCGGGACACTTGTAACACCAGTGGGGTCTCAAGTGAACTGCCAACTTTTATACTCCCTAGGACACTCACAGTTAGGTACTCGGCGAAACACAGCGCAGGCGCTGCTTCACTCTTCCTTTATCACTGAAGCGAAAACTTATTGACATCTGTATTCTGCCCGTCCTCACCTATGGTGCACACACATGGCCACTAACTGAAAGCCAGAAGTCCAAGCTCAAGATTGATCAAAAAGCTATGGAGCGGAGCATCCTATGTATTAAACTCACGAATAGAGTGCCAAATACTGTAATCCAATCCAATCCAATATCCCCAGTTTGCACTGGACAAAAACTGCTGGCTGTCCGAACTTGATGCCTACTCCACCCACTGATCGCAGGTCTAGCCTACTAGTGGATACAATGATGTTATGCGATCTCAAACAATACAATTCTGTAACAAATAAAAATAATCGCTGTCTTGACCTTGTTTTGAGCACTATTGATGTTTCTGTTGACGAATGTACCCCGTTAAGTAGATTGGACTTGCATCACCCGGCACTGTCGATTCTCGTGCATCTTTCGGTTAACTTAAAGGGAATCAGACCAAAACAACCCAAGCGGTTCAACTTTAGAAAATGTGATTTTCCCAAGGTTAGACTGGAACTTTCAAAAGTACCCTGGTCCGTTTTACTCTCTTCTTCTGACATTAATCTTAACATAGAAACTTTTTACACCACCCTGTTCGATATTATCTCAAGATATACGCCTTTTTCTCGTAAATGCGATGATAGCTATCCCACTTGGTTCAACTCAAGCTTAAGACGCTGTATTGCTGAAAAACATAAGTATCATAAATTGTACAAAAAATTTAACAATCCTCGTGATTATGATGTGTTTTCAATGTTACGCGCTCGCAGTAAAAGGTTAATGTCAAAATGTTATAAAGATTACATTGATTCAATTGAGTCGGACTTGCGGTACGATTCAAAGCCATTTTGGTCGTTTATAAACAACAAACGCGATAAAGACAAATCCTTACCTTCTGTTATGACTCATAATGGCACCGACGCTTCTGATCATCAGGGAATATGCGAGTTATTTTCGAGTTATTTTAGTTCTGTTTTTGTAGATTCCTCTAGCACACAAAACTTATCTTCGACATGTATAGACTCTTTTGCCACTGGCACTCTGGCTAACATCTCAATTACGGTAGACGATATCATCACGAGAGTTAAGAAACTCGATTCCGCCAAGGGAGCGGGCCCTGATGCCATCCCACCCTATTTCTTAAAACAATTCCCAGACGAAATTAGTACTCCACTTTGTTTGCTGTTTAATCAGTCACTCAAGCTCGGTGTTTTCCCTGATCGCTGGAAGACGGCCCATATAACCCCTATTTATAAAGGTGGTGATAAATCTAACTGCTCGAATTACAGGCCTATCAGTATCCTCTCCTGCTGTGCCAAATTATTTGAATCAACAGTGTCCGAATACATTTGCTTTCATCTAAAACCTATGCTTGCACCTAATCAACACGGCTTTGTAAAAAATAAATCAACCGTCACCAACTTACTCGAATATAAAAATTATTTATGTGAGGCCTCCGTTAAACAAAAACAGGTGGACTCTATTTACACCGATTTTGCCAAGGCTTTCGACAGGGTTGATCATTTTCTTCTTTGTCGGAAGCTTTGTGGGATGGGTGTTCATGGGTCCCTGCTTCGTTGGGTGGAGTCGTACTTAACTCGTCGTAGTCAGTTAGTAGCTTACAAGGGCAAATTATCAGAACCGGTTTACATCTCCTCTGGAGTCCCCCAGGGCTCCATTCTGGGCCCATTATTCTTCATAGCCTTTATAAACGACCTCGTTCAACGATTAAAATGTCCCAGTTTGCTATACGCTGACGACTTGAAGATTTTTAATGAAGTAGTAACGGCTAGTGATTCAGAAAAATTACAGCATGACCTAAACGCTGTAGCTGTATGGTGTAATGAGAATAAAATGTCTCTAAATGTTCAAAAATGTTTCGTAGTTACTTTCACTAGAAAACATAATTTTATCTCCTTTGATTACAATCTCAATGGGCAAAAGCTGAATCGTAAAGATCATATAAGGGACTTAGGTATTATATTTGACAGCAAACTATCATTTAGAGATCATTATGAATACGTCTGTAATAAAAGCTCAAAAATTCTGGGTTTTATCCTCAGAAATACCAAAAACTTCAAGAGGCCTCGTAGTCTCAAATACTTATACTTCTCACTAGTGCGTTCTATTGTAGAATATGGCTGTGTTGTCTGGTCCCCTTTTTATGCAGTTCACATTAATCGCATTGAATCCATCCAGCGTAAATTTTTACGCACTTTATCGTATCGTATGGGGCTTCATCGTAAATTAGGCTCATACTCAGATAGGCTAAAGCACTTTTCTATGAGTAAGCTGGAAATTCGTCGCAAACATTCTGAGCTCGTATGTCTTCACAAAATTATACACAACCAAATCGATTCTCCATCTCTGCTGGCATCAATAAATTTTGCTACTCGTTATAGGTCTCGAGACCACAACCCCAAACTGTTCTCACTAAAGATATACCGCAACAATACTTCTTATTATAACCCGGTGGTCCGTATGTGCCGCCTTTATAACGATCTGACTCGAGAATATCCTGACAGTAAAACTGATATTATGAATCCGAATCTAAATAGTTTCAAAAAGTGTTTATTCACTACCCTTTAGTAACTGTGCAATTTTTAATCTCATTTCAACTTCATAAATGAAACTTAAGTTTAAACAAAACTTTGAAGCTCGTTCCTTTATAGTTAATTTGTGTTAACTTTTATTATAAGTACCTAGTTGTAAGGTCTGCAGAAGATTTATTGTTCCTTCTCGAACACATTTTGTTGGAGTATAGTTTAGAACTGATTTATGTTAACTTCCTTTTTGTACAACAATAACTGTACTCTGTTATGTGTCATAATAAATTAAAAAAAAAAAAAAAAAAAAATCCGCCCACAAACCGGCATTATGGACGCAGGTGGAAATGGAACTGGGCTGGGCATACTGTAAGAATGCGAAAGAAATGGAGAGATGGACCCATGTTATCATGAAATGGCAGCCTGTAGATGGCCATCGTCTAAGAGGCAGGCTCCCATAATTAAAATAAAAATGTGTATGAATTCGTTACCCGGTTTAAAATCTCATGATGGTCATCAGGGTTGATAGCATGTTTTGTGAACAGCGCCTCAATGATGTAACTGACATCTAAATCTTTGATGATGTCGCGCTGGTAGCGCTGCAAAAGCAGTTTCTTCTTGTTATCCATCTTCTAGGCTTTCGATTGCCTTGGATCATCTGGAACAAAATATACTTATTAGGCTTAGGGTACTTTGGAAATATCGATGGCCGATTGGTCAAAAACGACAAGACTAGTATACAGACAGAGTGGACGTCATCGATAAGGAAGGTGGGCCAACGACCACCTAAAGACCGCAACTTTTTGTTTCATATAGGTCGTTTACATCTAACTGTTCTGGAAACTTATTGCTGGTTTAATGTTCAACGGTGGCTGTTTCCGCTGTTTATTGAAACACTTTCTTAGCCTCTTTTGTATATTGTGTGATAGACTAGTTAACAAAATAATGCAAGATGAATAATGATACCCTAAACTAAAAACACCATTTTAGCCACGGTAGCATCGAGCTACAAATATAATTCTTTTAGCCCTTATAACAAAAAATAGCAAAAGATTTCGTTTATACATGAAATACCTTCTTTATTTTGATCGATATGTAAACAACCCTTTATAATTCATGGCGTAATTCTTAGAAGTTTCTTACACTCAAGTGGAACAAACATTATGAACTCATAAATTTAACATCATACCTCGGGTTGTGTAAAAATAAATTCCATCAAACGTGACCGACGCAACAAAAGCACTTGTCTTCCGGAGCCGCGGCCAAAATATTTAAAATTTTCTAAAAATAACACTGCACTATCACCCACTAAGTGTCTACAGGAGATTAAGATTCGAACTGAGTATTTCTCAGTAGTACACGACCTTGTAAATTAGTGCCACCTACATAACAAATACTCGAACATCCAAAATACGAGTTGTGTCTTTGACCGTAGTATGATTGCCAAGGTCACGCCTGATTGAGCAGTGGTTTTAGGAAATTAGATGCCCGCTAATGGAGCTGATAACAGACGCGGATAGCCCATTACAGTGTTTTGTCTGTTGCAACTTTACTGGATGAGTCAATAGCGAATATTAAGTGGATAGGTTTACCGTATCAGTTAGTCGTACAAGTATATCGATGAAGTTATTGCAATGCACACGCCTATTGTACAAAGATATAGTTAAAACAAAAAAATACACTCGGTGCTTGTAATTTTAGGAACTAGGTAAAATTAGGATAAAGACAGTCCTAAATTCGAATCTGAACATGCACCTCTGGATATTTTCAAATCCGCCGCCAATGTGCTTATTTCTACCATTCGGTCGGTGTGGGAAAACGTCGTGGGGAAATCTGCATGTTTAGTACCTACGGGGTAATAATGTCCTCTCAAACCGATATTTCGGTCATGGCGGCCAATCTCAGCGATCAGCCATCGACGCAGGACATATTATCTGACTGGATGGCGCAATTGGTAGTGACCCGCCTCTTACGCCAAAGGTGGTGGGTTCGATCCCCACCCTGGACAAACATTCGTGCGATGAACACTTGTGTTTGTTCAGTGTCTGGATGTAATATATGTATTCCTCTGTTGTCTGATATCTGTAACACAAGTGCTTAAGCTACTTAGTACGGAATCAGGTCAACCTATGAGATGTTGTGAGAATTATTATAGTGCACAAGTATTTGCGCAGACACAAGTGCACTCTCTATTCCCGTACCCGGTTCGGCTCGGTTTGTGCATGCACTTTCTATGGGACCAGTGACCACTGACAGTGTATGCGACATGCGCAGTTGTCATCTGATGCGACCGAGCGGGTGAGCAGGTTGCGGATAGCTCGCCCTCCCCCATACCCACCTCTTTGCTTGAGGACGGGAGAGGGTGTCACGTTGACCCCGGACAATAGATGGCTGCTCCGAAACCCAATCCCAGGCTAGGAGCATTCCTGACAACCTCAAACCCATGCTCCCCGCCTCATCCTCGAACCACCCTAACTCACCTTATCCTTCCCCTCATGTCCTGGAGGAGTTAACCTCGACTCTAAAAAACCCCAATCTAAGGTGTCATCCGACCCGTGCCGATAGATGCATGGCCGAAGGGGATGTTCGGTCGAGAACGGAGGGGCCTCGAAACCAGGCGAAATCGAGGTCTATTTAGCCTTACCCCTGCAAGCGGGGCTCTGCAGGGGTGGACCTTTACTTCCCTAGCTTCTCGTGGGAACTATATGGATATTATTGACATTATAGACAACCATTTAAATTCTACCGAAGAGGTACCAGGTACCTCTGAGGCTATGCTCTTTGGTAGCGATACTGAGGAGCATACTATCACTGCCGAAGCACCTGGGACTGATGGACCGGGTACTTCTAACGCGGAGTCGACCCCTCTGGGTGCAACGCACCAAAGGGACTCGTCCGACCAAGGGGCCAGAGAGTAAACCCAGGGTTAAGCTCTCTGGAGCTGATAGGAAGCAAATCTATCGGCTCGTAGCGAAGGGTATGACCTTCGAGCAGGCGCTAGAACTGCGCATGAGTGAGAAAGGCTAAGCAGAGGACCCAAGAGGAGGGGGAAACGAGGGAGCGGGCGACTAAGCGCCCTCTCAATACCTCGTCTACCTCGAATCAAGGCAATCCTACCAAGGCACCGAAGGCTTGGCGAGCCTTCCACCTCGAAGCCTACCTTTAAGGAGGTTGCTGGGTCCGTCACGTGTGGCATCATAGACGCCCTGGGAAAAATGGACCAGGAGAGGGTCGAAATGCTTCAAGATGCTATCTTGAAGTGTATTGACACCTCAGATGATGGGGACGGTCCCAGCTTTATTGGATGCAAAACCGCGCTCGGGTGGCATCCTTTTGGCGTGCGCGGATGAGGACTCGAAGGAGTGGCTCATCCGCAAACTGCCCAACATTAAACCCTGGGATGGGGCTAATCTCTCCGCTGTAAAACGAAGAGGATATGCCCAAGCCTAGGTATGGCACGGCCTGGATACAGGAAGCCAAACACGACGCAGGTACCATCCTGCGGAGGTTGGCAAAACAAAACAAAGGTTTAGACCTCTCGAGTTGGAGGGTAGTCAACCGGAAGCCCGAAGCAAAAGGTCAAACAGTGACCTTTTCCTTCGACGAGGCGGCCTTGGAGACTGTTCCTCAACGCGAGGGGCGTCTCTACACTTGACTTTTGGCCTTATCCAGATAAGGGTCCAAAGGGGGCAAGGTATCCGGGGACAAGAAGGAGGGGGCAAGCGTCGAGGCTCGTCCAAGTACCTCCAACTTGGTCTCGGGTTACGGAACCCTCAAGAGGAGCAACTGGAGCCGACTCCTCAGCCAGCACCACACCTCCACCCGTCCGGGGGGAGCATGGAGTCTCGAGGGGCAACAGTCGTGTTGCAGGGACCCTCGAGAGGCAGGAGCACCACTACCTGCCAACCATCTGCCCTAGACAGCAGAGGTCGTGGTCGTGGTGGTCGAACACGACCAGCAGGGGGACGCGGCAGAGAGGCGCTGTGCGAAGGCGCGTTAAACCTACCGACCTAGCACAGGAGCACTCCAGCAGGAAAGCCGCAAGCAACCCTGCTCAACAAAAACAACTAATTCTCCCCCCCCCCCCCCCCCCCCCAATCCCCGTAAGAAACAGACACAACCCACCTACACAAATATCCTCCTATCCCTTCCCTCCGAATTTAGAAACTTTCTCCCAACCCTTCCCTTCCCAATCCCCAAACCCAACAACATAATGATTAAGGTGATACAAGTAAACCTCCAGCACTCAAAGGCAGCCTCAGCTGCCCTTTGCCAAAGATTCCTCTCTGAGGACCTGGACATCGCCTTGATCCAAGAACCGTGGGTGAATAAAAACCACAGTAATGGGGCTAAACTCGGCAGGTAAGATTATTAAGTAACACCTGCGGAGCAAGGCCAAGAGCATGCATGCTCTTCAAGAGAGGCATAAATTACCTCCCGATCCCTTCTCTGTGTACAGATGATGCTGTTGCAGCGTATATAGACCTACCCGGGGGGAAAGGTGGGGAGACATTCATAGTCAGCTCCATGTACCTACCCGGTGAGGACCAGGATCCGGTGAACAAGGTGACGCCGGTAGTGGAATACTGTCTGGAGAGAGAAACCCAGCTGCTGGTGGGTACCGACTGCAACTCTCCCACCACACATCATGGGGCAGCTCCAACACGAACGCTAGAGGTGAGTTACTGTTTGACCTACTTGCTCACTAATAATCAATTTGTTCTTAACGTGGGTAGTAAACCAACCTTTACCACACGTTCTAGGCAGGAAGTACTAGACATAACTTGGTGTTCAGGTAATCTCGCACACCGAGTGACCAATTGGCACGTCTCAGATGAGCCGTCCATGTCCGACCACACCCCACATTAGGTACGACATACTATGCTCGGGAACAAAGGAACCGAACACCTACCGTGACCCCAAGGGAACAGACTGGGAGGGCTTTAGGAACTCCCTTAGGTTATACCTTGGAGATTTAAATACATCAAAACTGTGGACCAAGTGGAAGCCGCAGCAGAGGACTTAGGCAAGAGCCTAATGAATGCGTATCTAGAAAATTGTCCTCTTCAAGACCACTAAGAGCAACAGAAACACGCCTTGGTGGAACAAAAACCTGGAGCATCTGAGGCAAAAGCCCGTGCCTTATTTAACAAGGCAAAAAAAGACAAGAACTGGATGCTTACAGGAAGGCGTTAACACGTTTCAATAGGGAGCTCAGGAAAGCAAAAAGAAGATCCTGGGCAAAAATTCTGCGGGTCAATCAAGGACACTGCCCAAGCTGCCAGGATCCACAAAATACTGTCCAAGACACCTGAATCCCATCTAGGCCTGCTAAGGAAAGCGGATGGATCTTTCACAGAATCTCCGGAGGAAACACTGAGACTGCTTGCTCAAACGCACTTTCCGGAATCCGTGTACATTAATAACGAAAGAGAACTCCAGGTCAGTAAGTCTCCGGACAGGAGACCGGAGGAATGAAGACTGGAGGAGAGCTTCCGTTATTTTTCGTCCCCAGCAGATAATTTGGGCCATTAGGAGTTTCAAGCCTTACAAATCTGGTGGGGTCGATGGTATCTTCCCGGCTTTGTTGCAGCGGGGGCGAAGATATCATCATCTCTACGCTGATAAAATTATACCGTGCAAGCTTTGCTTGGAGTTATCTGCCATCAGCGTGGACTCGGGCGAGGGTCACTTACATTCCCAAGGGAGGGGACAAAGACAAATCGCAGCCCAAGTCCTACAGGACCGATAAGTCTCACCTCATTCCTACTAAAAACGATGGAAAAGGTGTTGAACAGTCACATCAGGGCAACATACCTCGTTGAAAACCCCTGAGTGCAAGACAACATGCCTACCAAACAGGCAAGTCCACGGAAACGGCACTTATTGACCTGGTGGACAGAATTGAGGAAAGCCATAGAAGACAAAGAAATTGCACTCTGTGCCTTTCTTGACATCGAAGGGGCGTTTGACAACACCAACTTCGATGTTATAACACGTAGTATGGTGAATCGTGGAATCGACGACACCACCACCAGATGGATGGGATCCATGCTACAAAATCGGACTGCAACAAACAACGTTGATGAATAAAACCCTACATTATAGAGTGACCAGAGGATGTCCACAGGGCGGAGTCCTATCACCCCTTCAATGGTCATTGGTTGTTGACAGTCTCATCTGCGAGCTCAATGAAGCCAGATTTCTGACTCAGGGTTACGCAGATGACATAGTAATAATGGTCATAGGAAAATGCCCTAGCACCATTTCCAATCTTATGCAAAGGGCCCTACGAATAGTAGAAAACTGGTGCACGAGACACGTGCTAACAGTCATGCACGTAAGACGGTCTTAATCCCGTTTACCAAAAGAAGGAAACTAGAGGCGCTACACACCCCAACACTTCTTGGTACGAAGCTATGCTTGTCCAACGAGGTCAAATATCTCGGAGTCTTTTTAGACCAAAAAACTAACATGGAACAAGCATCTCGACTACATCACTAGAAAAGGCAAAAATTGCGATGGGGCAAGCAGTAGGTTGGTGGGGCTAAAATGGGGGCTACGGCCCATGGCCGCACTCTGGATTTACAAAACCATAGTGAGGCCGATCGTCACTTATGGCTGCTGTGTGTGGTATAAGAAGACGCACCAACTTAACTGCGTAGAGAACCTCAGCAAAGTTCAAAGAACTGCCTGCCTTATAGCCACTGGCGCGCTTTCGTCCTCTCCCTCTGCAGCACTGGATGCCCTCCTGAACATTTCCACCTCTGCACATTCACGTGCAGATGGAAGCGAGGATGGCTATCACGAGAGCGAAAATCAGAGGGAGGACGAGATGGCATTCTAGGGTCATGAGAGGCCTCTACAATGAACTAATGAAAATTCCGGTCATGGATATGCCCTCTGACTCCATGGTCCGTGAACACCGCTTCGATAAGCGGTTTACAGTCTTGTTACCAAGTAGACAAGACTGGGAGGCTGGAACTCCCGGAAATGTTAAGCAGAATGACATCGTTTGGTATACAGATGGCTCCAGGAAGCAGGGCATATCTGGGGCGGGATTTTGTAATGATCGCTGCGGAATACGCAAATTCGCCAACCTGGGTCGCTATACCACAGTGTACCAAGCGGAAGTCTTCGCAATAATTGGCTGTGTCCAGAGAGTCTACAAATGAATCTCCAGAATAAGAAGATATTCATCTTCTCAGATAGTCAAGCTGCCCTCAAGGCGTTAACATCCTGTGAACTTGACTCCAAACTCACTAGCGAGTGTGTCCTGCTCCTAAACCAGCTTGGCAATGCCAACATTGTAAATCTGATTTGGGTACCGGGACACTGCAATATCAGAGGCAACGAAGTCGCTGACGTGCTAGCAAAGGCCGGGGCAGAGAGCCCACTACTCGACCGGAACCAATAAGTGGCGTTCCAGCATGCATGGTCAGGTTCGAGTTAAAAGAGTGGGAGAAAAAAACAAAGCACTGAATTCTGGAAAAGACTACCTCGACTAGAACAGTCTAAGGCGTTGATACAGGCGTTCGATCAGAAACGAGCTGTAGAAATAACAAAACTGAGTAGAGGACATGTTAGGGGCACTCACTCGGACCCTCACAGGGCACTGCAAATTAAATAAGCACCTGCACAACATGGGCCTTACAGATACCAAACGTCTGCCGGTTTCTGTCGCGAGGACGGATGAA
>JADPWL010000113.1:0-10108 GCA_019059595.1 Marasmia exigua
CTGGTGTGTCACTCTTCGGCCGGAACGAGTTCTTCGCTCTGGTGCATGTGAATGCTGATTGCTTGCTGTAGCTGGCTCGGTGGGGGCGTCGTCTCCGTGTTGCGTAGTATTTAATGTATACGCCGGCTTCAATCTGTCGATGGACACGGTGACTTTTCTTCCAGGGAGCTTGATGGTGAAGAATTTTTCCCTCCGCTCGAGAACAGGGTACGGGCCTTCGTATGGTGGTTGTAGGGGTTTCCGTACTGCGTCGACGCGGAGAAACACGGAGTCACACGTCGCTAGGTCGTTATGCACGAACATACTTCGCTTGTTGGTGTGCGGTAGGTATGTCGGCGTACTGTTGGTTATTGACCTGTGCAGCTGATTGACAAACTCGTGGTCCATGACCGCTGATGATGACGATGATGATGGTGCGATGAAGTCTCCAGGTAGACGGAGTGCTTGACCGTAGGTTAGTTGTGAAGCGCTTGTGTTCGTATCAGTGCGAATAGCTGAACGGAGTCCCATTAGCACAGTGGGTAACTCGTCGGTCATCGCGAGTTCGATTCCAGTCTAGCCATTAAGGCGGCTTTCAACGATCGATGCCAGCGTTCGATGATCCCGTTAGATTGTGGGTGGTACGGGGTTGTTCGTGTCTTCTCTGCGCCAAGTAGATTGGTTAGCGCGCGAAACAGCTGACTTTCGAATTGTCGTCCTTGGTCGGTTGTTATTGTCTTAGGACAACCGAATCTTGATATCCATGACTCATAGACTTTTCTTGCGATGATTTCGCTGGTCATCTCTCTGATAGGGATTGCTTCTGGCCAGCGAGTAGTGCGATCAATCATCGTTAGTAGGTAACGATGTCCGCGTTCGCTAGTAGCGAGTGGTCCCACAATATCTATGTGCAGATGGTCGAATCTGTCGCAGGTTGGAAACGTTGATATGGCGGTGTGTGTATGTCGCTGTATCTTCGCACGCTGACACGATACACACGATTTCGCCCAGCTGCCGACGTCGGAGTTCATTGAGGGCCAAAAGTATCGCTGTTGGATGAGTTTTTCTTGTAGCTCGCACGCCGGGGTGACTGACGTTATGCACGGCGTGAATGCGATGCGACGAAAGTCAGTAGGTAAAAAATAAAAGTAAAAAAACTAAAACCCAACTACGACAAAAAACGTCGCTGAAAAAGTATAAAACAAGCCTTCGTTGTCAATTTATGCAATATTCACTATGTAGAGATAAAATTTCATGTTTGGAAATCCGCAGTCACACGTTGTCAAAGGGTAGTATATTTAACGTGTGACTACGCCTTTCCAAACATGAAATTTTATCTCTACATAGTGAATATTGCATAAATTGACAACGAAGGCTTGTTTTATACTTTTTCAGCGACGGTTTTTTGTCGTAGTTGGGTTTTAGTTTTTTTACTTTTATTTTATTTGTACTATTTTGGTGTCCAAGTGCTAGTAATATATATATATATATATATATATATATATATATATATATATATATATATATATATATATATATATATATATATATATATATATATATATATATATATATATATATATATATAATATATATATATATTACTAGCACTTGGACACCAAATATATATATATATATATATATATATATATATATATATATATATATATATATATATATATATATATATTACTAGCACTTGGACACCAAAATAGTACAAATAAAATAAAAGTAAAAAAACTAAAACCCAACTACGACAAAAAACGTCGCTGAAAAAGTATAAAACAAGCCTTCGTTGTCAATTTATGCAATATTCACTATGTAGAGATAAAATTTCATGTTTGGAAAGGCGTAGTCACACGTTAAATATACTACCCTTTGACAACGTGTGACTGCGGATTTCCAAACATGAAATTTTATCTCTACATAGTGAATATTGCATAAATTGACAACGAAGGCTTGTTTTATACTTTTTCAGCGACGTTTTTTGTCGTAGTTGGGTTTTAGTTTTTTTACTTTTATTTTTTACCTACTGACTTTCGTCGCATCGCATTCCACGCCGTGCATAACGTCAGTCACCCCGGCGTGCGAGCTACAAGAAAACTCATCCAACAGCGATACTTTTGGCCCTCAATGAACTCCGACGTCGGCAGCTGGGCGAAATCGTGTGTATCGTGTCAGCGTGCGAAGATACAGCGACATACACACACCGCCATATCAACGTTTCCAACCTGCGACAGATTCGACCATCTGCACATAGATATTGTGGGACCACTCGCTACTAGCGAACGCGGACATCGTTACCTACTAACGATGATTGATCGCACTACTCGCTGGCCAGAAGCAATCCCTATCAGAGAGATGACCAGCGAAATCATCGCAAGAAAAGTCTATGAGTCATGGATATCAAGATTCGGTTGTCCTAAGACAATAACAACCGACCAAGGACGACAATTCGAAAGTCAGCTGTTTCGCGCGCTAACCAATCTACTTGGCGCAGAGAAGACACGAACAACCCCGTACCACCCACAATCTAACGGGATCATCGAACGCTGGCATCGATCGTTGAAAGCCGCCTTAATGGCTAGACTGGAATCGAACTCGCGATGGACCGACGAGTTACCCACTGTGCTAATGGGACTCCGTTCAGCTATTCGCACTGATACGAACACAAGCGCTTCACAACTAACCTACGGTCAAGCACTCCGTCTACCTGGAGACTTCATCGCACCATCATCATCGTCATCATCAGCGGTCATGGACCACGAGTTTGTCAATCAGCTGCACAGGTCAATAACCAACAGTACGCCGACATACCTACCGCACACCAACAAGCGAAGTATGTTCGTGCATAACGACCTAGCGACGTGTGACTCCGTGTTTCTCCGCGTCGACGCAGTACGGAAACCCCTACAACCACCATACGAAGGCCCGTACCCTGTTCTCGAGCGGAGGGAAAAATTCTTCACCATCAAGCTCCCTGGAAGAAAAGTCACCGTGTCCATCGACAGATTGAAGCCGGCGTATACATTAAATACTACGCAACACGGAGACGACGCCCCCACCGAGCCAGCTACAGCAAGCAATCAGCATTCACATGCACCAGAGCGAAGAACTCGTTCCGGCCGAAGAGTGCACACACCCGTACGCTTCGCTTGAAGGGGAGTACTGTAGCTGTCATACATCGTCCATGTCACCGGCTCTCACCGCTAGCCACGGGCGTCCTCATCGCCGGCCGTCTGGTTACTAACGAGAACGCCTCGGCCCGGCGATATTTATACGACGCGCAGATAAGCTCACGCGCTCGCGCATGCGCCGAACTTTTTCCGTCTCACTCTTACCTAGTACTCGTATCGTATCGTATAGGATCTTCGCACTGTGTGCGGTTCGGGTGTCGGGGTAGACCCATTACCCGGGCTGCATCTCGCGCCTTCTTGGCGCGGTGTATGCGCTCCTCTGTGAGAGGAGGCCTCCCGACAATGCGCGGATAGGGCGGTCTTCGACCCCAATGGGGCCTGCCTGCGACGCTATCGCGCTATTCTGTCAGGGAGGGGGGAAGGGGGGCAGTCGCTGTGCTCAGTCACGAGGGGGATGTACACAGCGAGCTCTTTTGCTGTTGGTATATATATGTTTTTTTTTTTTTTTTTTTTTTTTTTTTTTTTTTTTTTTTTTTTTTTTTTTGCTGTTAACTATTTTTTGTGGAGTTTGTACATCTCCCTCAGTCGGTCTCTCAGCCCGTCAAGCCATTGCTGGCCGTCGTCTTCCGTTTCCTGCTGGGCGGGCAGGATTCGGAGTCGTGGTCGGGGGCAGGTTCGGTGGGGGTCCGGAGGGGGATGCGGGGGTGTGGGGGGCTGAGGTGGGGTTGGGGGGCCTGTTGTATGCTGTTGTATGTGCACTCCTAGGATGGTGTGGTGTGGTGGTGATGGTAGGGGTGTGAGAGGTGGCAGGTGTAGTGGTGGCGGTGAACCGCCGTCTGGTGTAGGTGGGGTTGGCGGCCGGTGTAGGACACTTCCCTCGTCGTCGCCAGGGAGCAGTAGCGCTCGCGACGTTTTCTTAAATGCGCCCCATTGGGCGGCTTGACGTCTCTGGAGGGGAGCGAATCCCTGGAGGTGTCTGTCCAAACATGAAATTTTATCTCTACATAGTGAATATTGCATAAATTGACAACGAAGGCTTGTTTTATACTTTTTCAGCGACGTTTTTTGTCGTAGTTGGGTTTTAGTTTTTTTACTTTTATTTTATTTGTACTATTTTGGTGTCCAAGTGCTAGTAATATATATATATATATATATATATATATATATATATATATATATATATATATATATATATATATATATATATATATATATATATATATATATATATATATATATATATATATATATATATATATATATATTCAAAATGTACAAGTCAAGCGCTTTCAAATGATACCAAACACGGCATATTTATTATAACTTTATTTTTTTACTCTGTATGTTTTGTCCGCTAGAGGGCGCCACATTAGATTTTGTGAAACTTCATATAGCCTATAACCAGCGGACGATCAAGACGCTTATAATGATATGTCATTTGTCGAATTCTGATAAGTAGTTAAGAAGTTACGTGGAAACAGATGAACATACATACATACATACATACATACATACATACATACATACATAGCCTGTCAAAATCATAACCCTCCTTTTGCTTTGCCGTAGTCGGGTAATAAGGTCGTATTTGCGATGTTGTAGTTTCGCAGTAGATATTGCAGTCGGTGTTGGGTATCTTGATTTTCTTAAGTTGTAGATTTGCTTGATGTAACAATGCGGGTAATTCGGTGTCTTCCTTTTGTGCTGTGGCTAGTTGCGCGTAGTCGATACTTGTAGGGCAGGTGATAGTTTCGATGCGTGATAAGGCGTCGGCGACTAAATTATCTTTTCCGCTTATGTGGCGGATATCAGATGTAAATTCGCCAATGAATAATAGTTGTCTTGCTCGACGTGGAGTTTCGCTGTCTGACGTTACTTTGCTCAATGCGTAGGTAAGCGGCTTGTGGTCGGTGAAAATAGTGAGTTCTCTTCCTTCAAATGTTTTCCGGAAATGCTTCATAGCCATATAGATGGAGAGTAGTTCCCTATCATAGGTACTATACTTCTGCTGCGTTATGGTGAATTTCTTCGAGTAGTATCCGAGTGGTTGCCAAGACTTGTTAATGTATTGTTGAAGTACGGCTCCCGCACAGGTGTTCGACGCGTCGCAGAATAGTGCGAGCGGGACGGAGCTATGTGGGTGTGCGAGTAGTGCAGCGTTCTGTAGGCATGTCTTAGTTTTCTCAAATGCTTGGATTGCTTCGCTTGACCATTGAATCTCTGTCTTGTCGCGTTTTTTTGAGTTGTGCAGATATTCGTTGAGCGGTGCTTGAAGTGATGCGGCGTTCGGTATGTGTTCTCGATAATAATTAATCATACCGAGATATGTGCGTAATTGTTGTACTGTCTTCGGTCTTGGGTATTCGGTGATAACAGATACTTTATCTTGGGGTGGAATGATGCCTTCTGCCGATACTACATAACCAAGGAATTTGACGGTTTTCTTTCCGAAGTTGCATTTTGACGGGTTGATAGTGATTCCGGCGTCTTCAAGTCGCTGTAGGACGATTCGTAAGTGTTCTCTGTGCTGTTCTTCTGTTTTGCTTCCTATAAGAAGATCGTCGACGAAAGGAAACACGAAGTTTAGTCCTCTTAGCACGTCGTGAATAAAGCGTTGAAAGGTTTGACCGGCGTTTTTCAAACCTGGGCACATTCTCGGAAATTCGAATAGCCCGAAGGGTGTTATTAAGGCTGTCTTCTCTATGTCGGTCTCCTTATTGGGAATTTGCTGATAAGCTCGGTTCAGGTCCACGGTGGAGAAGATGGTAGTTCCAGCAAGTTGGTAGGTGAAGTCCTTTATTCTCGGTATTGGGTAGCGATCTGGCTTGGTGATAGCATTAAGTCGACGGTAGTCACCACAGACCCTTAAGTCTCCATTCTTCTTGGGTACAACATGGAGTGGGCTGGACCATGCACTCTTGCTTGGTCTGCATAGGCCTTGTTGAATCATCGACTCGAACTCCTTCTTGACTTGCTCATATCGATGCGGCGGTATGGGTCGGGCTCTGCTGTGTATGGGCGGTCCGGTGGTCTCGATGTGATGTTCCACCCGATGTTTTGGTGTAAGCTTCATCGAAGTCAGTCTTGTAATGCCGGGGAATTCGCCAAGGATGTCATGGTATGATTGTTCTAGGTCAATGCTGCGCACGGTGGGAACGTCGGTGTAACAGCCAGGAGCGTGTATCGATAACTTAGTTACGTTATCAATAAGTCTTCGGTTCTTCATATCCACTAGGAGCGCGTGATGGCAAAGGAAGTCCGCCCCGATGATCGGCTTGCTTACGTCGGCTACAATAAATTTCCACTTGAAAGGTCTTCGTAGATTGAGATTTAGTTCTAGTGTTTTTTCTCCGTACGTGTTAATCGTGGTATTATTCGCAGCGTAGAGTTTGAATGGCAGTGGCTTCATAGTTGAACCTCTCTTC
The DNA here is from genome assembly GCA_019059595.1 of Marasmia exigua. Lineage (NCBI taxonomy): Eukaryota > Metazoa > Arthropoda > Insecta > Lepidoptera > Crambidae > Marasmia > Marasmia exigua. The sequence continues at coordinate 6,542 of JADPWL010000113.1, forward strand.
CGTGGTAAGACTGATACGTTGGCACCAGTATCGATGAGAAACGTAAGTCTTGATTCCTTATCAGTGACGAAGAGACGGTAGGATTTGCCTAGAACGTCGGACCCCGCCTCGTCTAACGTTCTGTCTAGTTTAACGACGAGACTTCTTTATTCTTGTTGTGTTGATATTGATGCGAGTCGAAAGAACACGTCGATTGGCATTTCTTCGCATTTCTTCCAAAACGGTTGTGGTAGTAGCAGTAGGCGTCGGAGCGTTGATAAGAGCGCGAGCGAGATGGCGACCGTGCGTTAGAGCGAGAGCGCTGCGCGCGCCGGTTAAAGGGTGAGCGCCCGCTGTGATACGGCGCTTGTGTCCGGAGCGCTGCTACTTCAAGCGATAATCGACGTATTTCTTCGATCAAAAATAATTGTGGATCTTGGTTTGCAGGCGGCGAATGTGGTGGGTGCGACGATGTGCTTGCTATTGACGATGTTGATACTGCGTGTATTTGCTGTGTTTGTTCGAGCATCTTGTCGGCAAGTAAGGCTAATTCGTCGAGTGCTGCGGTCTTGCTGATGCTGTCGCTGACGACAAGTACGGATCTCACGTGGGCCGGGAGATGGTTCATCCACATGAGACGGAGTGTAGCGTCGGGCACTTTATCTCGAGCTAGGTCTCGCATGCGGCGTAGGAGCTGAGACGGTCTTTGTTCCCCGAGTTCCATCTCGGATAGGAGCTTCTGGAATTGCCTTCCTTCGGATTCTTCATACACCGAAATTAATCTCTGTTTCAACGCGTCGTAGTATTTGTCGGATGGTGGGTTGTACATGAGATCGCTGACTTGATCAATATCCTGCCTCTCTAACTGCGTGATGACCATCTGAGCCAGTTGTGATTGTCCTTTCTTCAAGTCGACTGTTGCAGCTTCGAATGTGATAAACCATAATCTGGGTTTATCGCGCCAGAATGGAGGAACACGAAGTGACAGTGCGATGCCGGCTACTTCGGTACATTGCTGCGTGGTGGTGGTGGTGGTGTCTTCGGCGGCTTGCTGTTCGGCCATAGTGGAAGCCTTGTTATTTTGTTGTTGAGGTTGCGTACAGTTCTTCTTTCGGGGTCACCACTTTAGGATGTTGGTGATGATCCTTTTGGGTTTAGTAGTAAAACACCAATTGAATGTGAAGAATGGAATGTATTTAGGTGAGAAAGCTTAGACTAATATATACAATAGGTTGGTACAACTAGCGGATTGCAAAAGGAGCTGAAAATGATTTATTTTATTTACAATAGAGGGCGCATGTAGTGAATGAAACAGTACTAGGTAAGAGTGAGACGGAAAAAGTTCGGCGCATGCGCGAGCGCGTGAGCTTATCTGCGCGTCGTATAAATATCGCCGGGCCGAGGCGTTCTCGTTAGTAACCAGACGGCCGGCGATGAGGACGCCCGTGGCTAGCGGTGAGAGCCGGTGACATGGACGATGTATGACAGCTACAATTTAAAACTATTTATAAGTACTTATGTAATAATTTACATGTTAATACATATATATGTTGATACATAAAATATACTAAAGAAATAAATAAACATAATGCGATTCTACCACCGGCTCGGAAAGTTGTTTCTGGTCGAGAAGATCCGGCAAGAAACTCGCCAGTTACTCTTTTTAATCGCCAACTTTTTTACAATGGTTTATTATCCTCATACCAAGTCATACAGTCTTATGCAACACAAAATAGAATGAAGCAAATTAAAAGCTAAATATGAGGTAAACCGAAGAGGACCAGTCCCCAAAGGTGGCACCTGTTCACAAGTATGACGTATGTGTCAGCCATCATTTCACTCAACCATATTAGAGGGAATGTAATGACCCGCCACATAACGCCACCACCTCAGAGACATTTGAGTGAGCATGACTACTTAGGTTCCCCTCATAGGTCACAGAGTACTTAATCCAATACTAATAAACTGCAGGACGAGGTGTACAATAGTAGGTGGTTAGCATCTTGTCAATTGTTTGATTAATCAATACTAATCAATTTGTATACAATAATAAATGCTGCTAAGCCTAATTTATTAAAATTGATTAATTATATAATAATAGTGATTTCAGTAAATATTTATAAAATTACTACATGTGTGCAGGCACGGAGGTCATTATGTACGATAATCGAACCGTAAAAATTAAAAAAAAAATGGCTTTTTTATTTTGCCAATCGATACGGTCATTACGATCCATAAAAATTCCCTAAGAAATCTTAGGTCTTATACTGATCTATCGTGAGGGATATCCTTAGTACCTATGTACTAAGGATATCTCTCACAATAGATCAGTCATCTATCACATTAAAGTTCTGTGCTCTAAATTCTATAATTTAGAGCATAGAACTTTTATGTGAAAAGTGGCAGGCGTACTTTGGGCGTTGTGGATATCTTATATACAAGACGAGTGTACGACCTATTGTTTCTTTGATACATTTTGTTTTCAGTACTGAATGTATTCATTGGTGGAATAAAATAGCCATCTTCCATATTTAATTTTTTTCCAGATGAAGAAGTTGTCTCTTACATATTCGGTACTAAGGATATCTTTCACGATAGACGAGTATAAGACCTATGGTTAGTTAGAGAAATTTTATCGTTAGTATTTTCGTATCGAATGGTAGAATAAAAAAATCCATTTTATGGCTGCCTTGATCGTCCATATAGCAACTTAGGTAAGGAGCTTCTAAAAACATATTTTTAGAGTCTACGTTAAATAGTAACGGGGACAATACACAGCCCTGTTGAACGCCTGTCAAGTTTCCACTTCTTCAGTGAGCACATCGTCTACACGTACCCTGGCAGTATGGTTTCTGTACAAGTTCCTAATTAACCGGATGTCTTTGGCGTCCAGCATTATATCCTGCAGTTTGCCTATAAACCAGGAAGTGAACAGCCAACCAAACGTCAGGATGGCTGGTCAAAAAAAACTTTTATTTCTAAATATTTGTCCAATGTAGCCATTATTATTATTTGAAGCAAATATAAGCAATTATGTAGCAATTTTCGAATCAACTCTCATAGCCCAATGCCACAGGCAGCCAGCCATTCTGATGCACATTATTCATTTTGCATGTTGGACTCTGTCAAACTAATGAGAATGAGAGAGCCTAGCCAACGAGAGTGGAACATGTTGTATGGATCTATAATTTATAAAGTATACGAACAGACGTTCGTATACGTTCGCAGACGGATCCTCATGGTAAGTGATTGCCGCCGCCCATGGGCACCTGCAACCCACTACACCAGGCACAAGGACGCTGCCAACCTTCTCGCTGCCCTTTTCCTCAAATTAGGCCTCTGGTAGCTTCACTTATTTAGCGAAATACAGCGTAGGCGATGCTCCCCACCGATTTGTGAGTCCCAGATAGCAAATGTCGTGACTCCACATTGAAGTCACATTTATGTGATTTAGAGATTTCATACATTCGTCCATACAAATTTCTAACTCGAATTCAATGTCTTTTGATATCACTTTGCCCAATCTTGCCGAAGTGTGGCTCTCACTCACGATCATGTTAAATGGAACAAGAAAAAAGAGAACAATAT
>JADPWL010000118.1:0-16603 GCA_019059595.1 Marasmia exigua
TTAGTGACGTTAAAACAATGCGAGTTAATTTAGTGCAGCTACTCGACCTTAGCAGGCGGACTCGTACGATACCCTGCACTGTGTAAACTTTTGCTATGTGTCCGGGTAAGACAAGCTCCACTTGAGAACTAGATTTAGAGATAAAATATTTTGGCGATTCTGGGGTGTTCGCTAATTAAACAAACTGCGTTTTGAGCTTTCCGCTTACTTGTGCATTCCACATTGTGATAGATGGCTAGTTGGCAAGTCCGTGACCGACTACTGGCCAAAATAAGGGATAGGTCATTTATTACCAACATTTTTGCGTGATGGGAGACGTCAGCTAGTTGTGTTCTTCTAACCGATATTTCGGTTATAGCAGCCAATCGCAACGATCAGCCATCAACGCAATAGGACATACTATAGTGCACAAGTGTGTGCGCAGACACACCTATTACCTTACTCTCATATTTCGCTGAGACACCGAGTTACACGACCGAAGAGGGGATCAGGCGCAAGCCAGCGGATGCTGCTTCCCGACCGCGGGGGTAGAAAAACGACACTACTTCCTGACTCCAGGCTGACACCGAGAATTTCTTAACCAAAGAGCTCAGATAAGTGCAAATAGTCGGCCGTGTGGTCCCCGGCAGAGTAGAATAGGCCACCCTCACTCTTACCGAGGTATCGTAAAAGGCGACTAAGGTAAAGCTGCTGGCATGATCATCAGCACCCAGAGAAGGAAAACTCTGCATTTATATCAAAACCCTCGCCAACCCGTTTGCCAAGCGTGGTGAGTATTGCAAATACCCCTCATGTGATTGAGGGAGGCCCGTGCCCCAGCAGTGGGGACTTAAATGGGCTGATGATGATGATGATGATGATGATAGCTGGGGACTACCGAAGTCCCTAGACAGTCGAATGCCCTAAACAGTCGAAGACAGTCGAATGCTCTAATTTGTAACTAGATGATCCAATCTCCTCTTAAATAAAAAAAATTCTAGATTTTTTTTATAAGACAAGACTACTAACGACAAACAAATTCTTCACGGACAGAAATAGCATCGGTCTACTTCCAGGATAAAAATCACATTTGCTCCGCCGCGGCGGATGCGCGGGCGCCGGAATTAGAGCCGAACTTCCCGCCAGAATCAAAGGGTACTGGGAAACAATGTCACACGTTATTTATTTATAGTTTTGTACTCTACTTTTAGGTAACTTTGACTTTTACGTTCACTGAATAATCAATTCATATGATTTATCCAGCGATTTTTACAGTATACTCGTATTTTGAGATAATTAAAGGTTTAACTCAAGCCACATAAAGAAAACCAATAAAAATAAAGTAGGCTTTCTTTCCTTATTCTATTTCTTACTTTTAAGATAATTATCTAAGTTATTACGAGTAGATATAAAGACGCCTAGGTGTAAAATTTAATGTTTCATATTTGAAAAATTAGATAAGTAGGTATATCATTAAATTAAAAATGTAATGCCTATTTACAGCAACAAAAGACTAAATTTGTTGTCAATTTTCAAATCTAGCCTTATAGGCTACCCATAGTTACAGAAATAACGTCTCATCATTTCCTCCAATTAAACACGCTTCAAATAAAACACAGTCAAAAAATTTGCGAAGAGTTGATTAAACCTGTAATTGAGGCTAATTTTTGATCTAACAAAAACAAGGCCCGCTACGTCTGAAGAATGTGGCGCAAGCGCAAAAACTCGGGCAAAAAGTGCGGCGGTGGAGACGCGCTCCCGGCCTTGCGAGGACGCGGGGCCGCGCTCACACCGAACCGCGACTTAAAGCTTACAAAACCAATAGCACAGTATAGCAGAGCTTTTACAAATCTATGTGCTTCTTTCTTCCACTAGCCCGGCGGTGAGGGAAAACACCGTGAAGAAACGTGCACGTGTCGGATAGTTTTTGAAATGGTAACCATAATTAGCCTGGTTTCCCTGTAAAGGGTTGCGAAGGTTGCGAAGGAAGCGACTGCCGTCTGCGCTTCATTAGTAATTACCTGACTTCTCGAGTCCTGGATGATCGTCCAAGCGTACCCCGGGCTCCGAAGCGATACCTCGCTAAGATTAAGGGAAATTATATCCTCCAACCAGGGTTATGGCACACTATACTTATCCAGTAAAACATCAATGTACAAAGTGCCGCGTGGCGACTTGAATGTGAGCGTGGTTATGGCGTCCGATCTCAACGATCAACCACGTATGCAAAGTCCTTATTAGTCAGTGTGTGTGTAATATATTATGGTGCACAAATTTGTGCTCCAGTTCACTCTCTTGGCCCTTAACCTCATATTCTAATGGGACCCAGTGTGACACAACCAGAGAAGGATCGGGCTTAGGACCAACTAGTAGAAGTGCTCACAGCTTTAAAAGTCTGGGCTGTATTATAAAGAACATCCTACCCTGTAAGAGCAGGTACAAATGAGGCAGTCTACCACGTATCTCAGTTTAGTGAAATAGTTCAGGCGTGGTAATATGTCCTGACGATTGTTCTTCAGGACACGAGCGAGCATAGTTGCTTCTTTCTAAAAGATCGCCAACGCATCAGCAACTTTGACTCACCGGATGGCGCAATTGGTAGTGACCCTGCCTCTTACGCCAAAGGTCGTGGGTTCGGCCCCCACCCTGGACAAGCATTCGTGCGATGAACACTTGTGTTTGTTTAGTTTATGGGTGAATATGTTGTTGCGGCAACACTATCAATTTATCGCGTGATGGGCGCCCGCTATCATTGGTGCTTCACTACGCGACGTCACACGCGGCGGGCCAATGGGAGGAAGCGATGACACACAAAATTTTGAAGCATCAACTGCGCACGCATCTTTTTAATTAGATTTTTTACAATCCTGTATAATATAGATACAGTAAATAAGTATTTGTTTATATCAAAAAATTAGTTTTTCTTCTCTCCGCTTCGTCCCCTACATAAATTGGTCCATCGGAAGCCGGACGCCAAAAAAGAACCAACCATTGGATAAAGGACGATAAACGCAAAGGAAGGAGAATTTTCTGGTTATTCGCGCAAGAATAGCATTTGCAACGCAAACGGTGAGGTGGTCCAGCTAAAATTCCCATCCAAATCTTTCATTCCATCTGTGTGATACTGTGCTTTTCTCAATTCCAGTGAGTGCCATTTGTGCTTGCCTGCTTACGCTTTGTATCTTGACAACTGGATGACTGGATTATAATCTAAGCTTGACAATAATTGGAAGTGCATTCCCGCTAAAAGCAATTGAAGAGGACGTATAATTGTAAGTACCTTTCATCTGTTTCCATTATGGCTACGGTAGACAGTGAATCAATCATGAAAGACCTCAAAAAGAAGAGAGGATCTATAAAAGGTAGACTCACCAACTTAAAAAAATACGTGAATTCATTCAAGGGTGCTACATTGTCCGAACAACAGTGCGCGGAAGTAAAATTACGTATGGTAGGATCACAGAATTTAATGAATGATTTTAATCATGTTCAATCTCAGATTGAGGATATCAGCTCTGAGTCTGACATTGATAGTGTGCTCGAGTCACGCGAGGAGTTCGAAAGTGAATATTTCAGCGTTCTCGCATTGGCTGAATGTATGTCTCACTCTGATGAAAGTTCTACTGGTAAATCCAAATTACCTGTAGAAAGGTGTAGCATTAAATTGCCTACAATTTCTGTTCCGGACTTTGACGGAACTTATGAGCATTGGTTGGAATATCATGATACTTTTGCATCCCTGGTACATAATTGTGAATCAATATCGCCAATTCAAAAATTTCATTATTTGAAATCATCGTTAAAGGGTAGTGCTAAATCAGTTATAGATTCATTGGAATTTTCAGAAAGTAACTATGAAATCGCTTGGGAATTATTACTAAACAGATTCGATAATAAAAAGTTACTAGTTCGCAATCATTTAAAATCTATGTTTTCATTGCCATCTTTGTCTAAAGAGTCATCAATCCAAATACGCAAACTTATTGATACGATTTTAAAGAATTTACGTGCTTTGAAAATCTTAGGGGAACCAACAGATCATTGGGACACATTAATTATTTACATTATTGTTTCTAAGTTAGATTCCGTCACAGAGCGGGAATGGGAACAATATTTATGTACTTCACCCGCCTATAATAGGGATTCCAAAGAAAGGTTAAAGTTAAATGATTTATTAAAATTTCTTAAAAAACCGAGCTGATATTCTGGAAACACTTATAGTATCACATAGTAGGTCAGGTCCACAGAACACCAATGAACAAAAAAAAACTTACATACACACACCTAAAATTCATTGTAATATAGCAACTAATAAATCTGTAAGTAAGTCATCAAGGAACGCACGCAATACAAAATATATTTGCATTAAATGTAACGAACAACATCCATTATATTCTTGTCAAAAGTTTCTAGATCTCGATTTACCTAACAAATTAACATTAATTAAAGATAACAAGTTGTGTATTAACTGTTTACGATCTGGCCATTCTGTGGATACGTGTGTATTCGGCCCATGCAGAAAATGTGATAAAAAACACAACACTCTGATCTGTGATGTAAACAAGAAGGATAGTAGTAATTCGCGCACCGTTACTCTCATCGCAACGAACGAGGTACCTACGGCTCCTATTGTTTACACCGACGGTTCAGATACGCAAACATTAAACTGTACATATCCAGTAAATACTATTCACGCACACTCGCCCGTCGCGAGCGCATCTATAGGGCAACCGGTTTTATTATCAACCGCGTTGGTCGAAGTTGGTGATGAATCGGGTGTTTACCATAAAGCCCGCGCAGTACTAGACAGCGGGAGCGAACGTTCTTTTATTACGCAATCACTATGTGATAAGTTAAATACGCATATTTTACAGTCCACTCAAACGATTCGCGGTGTTGGAAGCTCAATAACAAAATGTTCACAATCATGTAACCTTGAGCTGAAATCACTTAATGGCAATTTCATCAAGCATATGCAATGTTTGGTGCTGCCACAAATAACTTCAAAACTACCTAGTTTTTCTCTAAATGGGAAAGACTTCAATATCCCAATAAATATAACGCTAGCCGATCCTAACTTTTATGACAGTCAGGCAATTGATATGTTAATAGGGGCGGATCTATTTTGGGAATTAATAAGAAAAGGTCAAATGCGCTTATCAAACGGTCCTTTTCTTCAAAATACACATTTAGGGTGGGTTTTGTCTGGTTCAATTTTGCCATTAAAACAAAATAATGCTAAACATATACATTGTAACTTAACGCAAATAAGTGACGACTGTGTGACGTTTTCATTAGATCATTTATTACGCAAATTTTGGGAAATTGAAGACTTACCCTCCAAGTCTAGTACGAGTATACTAAGTGACGAGGAACGTGCTTGTGAGGAGCATTTTGTTCAACACACCAAACGCATGGTGGACGGAAGGTTCAACGTTCGAATCCCGTTCAAGCAATCACCTGAGTCATTAGGGGACACACGCACACAAGCAGAAAGTAGGTTTTTTGCATTAGAAAGAAAATTAAATCGCAATCCTGAATACAAGAAGATGTATTCCGATTTTATACATGAATACATTGACTTAGGACACATGAGTCTTACGCACAAATATGACAAACCACACTATTTCTTACCACATCATGCGGTATTTAGAGAACATGCCACTAGCACGAAACTGAGAACAGTCTTTGATGCTGGGATGAAATCTACGTCAGGGTTGTCACTTAACGAAATACAAATGGTAGGTAGTGCCATACAGGGTGATTTAGTTTCAATTTTGTTACGATTTCGCGAAAATAAATTCGTAGCTTGCGCGGACATTGAAAAAATGTACCGTCAAGTTTTAGTAAACGAAGATCAGCGTGATTTACAGCTGATCTTGTGGCGGGACGACCCTACGGAACCTTTAAGGGTGTACAAGTTAAATACTGTAACCTACGGTACGGCCTCAGCACCATATTTGAGCTGTAGGTGTTTAAAACAATTAGCTCAAGAATGTGAGGTTCCGGAGATTTGCACGAGAAATAAATGAAAGTTTTTATGTTGACGATTTGATTTTGTCGTGTGAAAGTAAATCTCGTTTAAATAGCATTTGTGAGGGAATCACCCGAGTGTTAGACAAGGCACGTTTCCCATTGCGCAAGTGGCTGTACAACTTCGATTGTACCAACCCTAACGACTCACCACACCATAATAGTAAACAACTGTCACTAGGCGATAATAATCAAAGTAAAATTTTGGGTCTGGGTTGGAATAATAACGCAGATTTATTATATTACAAAACACAAATTAATCACGAAACTGAACCAATAACAAAACGCATTATATTGTCAAATGTATCGCAAATTTATGATCCATTGGGATTGCTTAGTCCAATAATTACATTTGCAAAAACATTGTTACAAAATGTTGGCTATTAAACTCGATTACGACGAACCGATTCCCAGTGAAGTCTCGGCATTATGGAATAAATTCGTAGATAGTTTGTCCCTATTGAAAGCTGTCAATATTCCGCGACATGTTATGTGTACAGATCCGGTAGTTATAGAATTGCATATATTTACGGACGCCTCGCAGCTGGCATACGGAGCGTGCGCCTATCTACGAACCATTGATAGCGAATCAGCTGTTACCGTGCGTTTGTTGTGTTCTAAGGGCAAGGTCGCACCAGTAAAACCCACTACAGTCCCACGTTTGGAATTGATGGGTGCGCTTTTAGGTGCAAAATTATACGCTAAAATAAATAGTGCTTTGCGTTCGCCATTCCACAAAGTTGTCTTTTGGACAGACTCGAAAATTGTTCTGGGTTGGCTAGGCATGTCACCTAATTTGCTTAAAACATTTGTTCAACATAGAACCGCAGAAATTCACGAATTGTCTAAGGAACATCCATGGCGACACGTAGCTGGCAAGCAAAACCCAGCTGATCTGGTTTCACGAGGGCAAAGTCTGGACGTAATAATAGGTTCAAGTCTGTGGTGGAACGGTCCACAGTTTTTGCACGAACATAATTATGATACGCCAAACATTTCGCAACTCAATGAATTGAATAATAATTCATTGCAAAATAATTTGAATCTACCCGAATTAAAATCTACAAAAGTTCTAAGTTACATTGTAAGTCAAAATAACAGTAATATTTTATTTCCATTTCATAGGTTTTCACAGTACAACCGTATGAAGCGAGCCACAGCTTATATGCTTCGGTTTATACATAACGCGCGCAATAAAAGTAAACGGTTTATAGGATCACTATCTATTGATGAGCTTAAACATGCCGAAATTACATTAGCCAGATTAAGTCAACAAGAGTCATATCCCGAAGTATATGAGGCATTGGTAAATAATAAAACCATAAAAAAAGATAAACATTTAACAAAATTAAATCTTTTTATGGACGAAAACAAAATAATTCGCGTCGGTGGCCGCATTCAAAACTCAGATTTTGAATACAGTAAAAAACATCCGATTTTAATATCTGCTAAACATGCATTTTCAGTTTTGCTATTTCGACACGAGCATGGGCGAACTCTGCACGCTGGATCACAGCTACTATTGTTCACTCTGAGAGAGGCATGGTGGCCGGTGGGCGGGCGGAACCTGGCAAAGAAGGTTACCCACGCATGTGTCCACGTGCGCAAGACTGCGCGCGATCCCGGTTAGTCCTATCATGGGAAATTTACCTGCGGAACGTTTGGATCCAGGTTTTGCTTTTTCTCCATTGCGGTGTTGATTACGCGGGGCCAGTGCTCATATTAAACCGAAAAGGCAGAGGTTCGAAATTGCTTAATCATATATTTGTTTATTTGTCTGTTTCGTCACGCGCGCAGTTCACTTGGAATTGGTCAGTGATCTTTCATCAGATGGATATATTTTAGCACTTAAACGTTTTATTGCGCGACGCGGAAAACCAAATGAAATATTTTCCGACAATGGAAAAAACTTTGTAGGTGCCATGAATGAATTCGCAAAAATTTTTATCTTCATGTTCAAATGATATAAAAGAATACGCTACATCTATGAATATTAAATTTAAAATGATTCCCTGCTATGCTAGCCATTTTGGAGGCTTATGGGAGGCTGCTGTCAAAAGTTGCAAACATCATTTGCGACGCGTGGTAGGCAATGCACATTTGACATTCGAGGAGTTCAGTACAGTGTTAACTCAGATAGAAGCTATCCTAAACTCCCGACCCTTAAGTCCTATGTCATCTGATCCACAAGACCTGCTACCCCTCTCTCCTGCCCATTTTTTAGTTGGTCGCCCATTGACTGCGCCTGTGATGGCTGACATCAGCGAAATACCTACACATCGTCTCACTAGATACCAGAGAGTAGAACAGCTGCGTCAACACTTCTGGAATCGATGGGCAAAGGAATACATCTCTGAACTTCAAACCAGGAAGAAGTGGCATCAACACAAGGATGATTTAAAGGAAAATACGTTGGTTCTTCTTAAAGATGACAACTTACCACCACTAAAATGGAGTTTGGGACGTATTACCAAAACATATCCAGGTCAAGACAGAATCGCACGCGTCGCTGACATTCGCACAGCAGGTGGTATAGTACGACGCGCCTTCTCCAAAATTTGCCCACTACATGATGAATAACTGGGAACCAAATTAAGATATACTTTGGAAGCTGACGCTTCCAAGGCCGGGAGCATGTTGCGGCAACACTATCAATTTATCGCGTGATGGGCGCCCGCTATCATTGGTGCTTCACTACGCGACGTCACACGCGGCGGGCCAATGGGAGGAAGCGATGACACACAAAATTTTGAAGCATCAACTGCGCACGCATCTTTTTAATTAGATTTTTTACAATCCTGTATAATATAGATACAGTAAATAAGTATTTGTTTATATCAAAAAATTAGTTTTTCTTCTCTCCGCTTCGTCCCCTACATATGTATTTAAGTATATATTTGTGTTCCTCTGTTGTCTGTTATCTGTAACACAAGTGCTTAAGCTACTTAGTACGGAATCAGGTCAACGTATGAGATGTTGTGAGAATTATTCTAAAAAAAAATCTTGCAGAAGTTCATGGGTGACGGTGATTGCTTACAAATAGTTCAACTCACATACCTCAGCATCTTTTCAGTACCCCGTGACGTTCTGTCAATTTATCATAGTGTGCGTGAGCACTCATTGCTAATTTGTAAGCGATAATGAGAAAGGGTGTTCGCCGTGTGGTCCCCGGCAGAATAGAATAGGCCACCCTTACTCTTACCGAGGTGTCGTAAAAGGCGACTAAGGTAAAGCTGCTGGCACGATCATCAGCACCCAGAGAAGGAAAACTCTGCATTTATATCAAAACCCTCGCCAACCCGTCTGCCAAGCGTGGTGAGTATGGCAATTACCCCTCATGTGATTGAGGCAGGCCCGTGCCCCAGCAGTAGGGACTTAAATGGGCTGATGATGATGATGATGATGAATCAGAAAGGGTGGGGCGCGTCTTTGTGGATTGAACTATCTGTACCGTCAGGTGACCCGCTTACTAGTTTGTCTTTACCGTAAAAAAGGCGACAAAGAGCGCCATAATACTCTCGCGGTTCTTTACGGTGTGAGTGCGCCCAATAACCGGTCGCTCGCAGGCGCGCCTAACTGTTCCCGGCCCTGCCTTCCTTACGCAATACGCAATCAACCACTCCTCACACGTCACACCGTCTGTCATGCCCGCACTTCTTATAGTGATATCATGGCGGAATGGGAATACAATATAAACGTAACCTAAAGAGGTGGCTCTTGAGAACACAATTATAAGCTCTTTGTGGTGCCAGCTTTTTGATCCAATTTGGCCTCATTGGCATTGATGGATTATCCATATTATAGCAAGAGTAGCAAATGCTAGGCCCTGCGAAGTGAAGGGTCCCGCGTTCCCAACGCCTGTGTTTTTTAAAGTGATAGTTTATTTTAGTCGGTAACGCGATCGATAGAGAAGACTTTAAATCATTCAAAAGTATCATCACCGTCTAAAACGATGGCTTTTTGTGATGATAGCCGCCATCGGGATTTTCTTCGCTTTCTATGAGTTAACCTACTGCAAACCATATTAATAAAACATACTCTCGTCGAACATAGAACAGAACCTCTTCCTTTTTTAGGGTTCCGTAGCCAAATCGCAAAAAACGGAACGCTTATAGATTCGTCATGTCTATCCGTCTGTTCGCCTGTCCGTCCGTATGTCCCAGCCACTTTTCTCCGAACTATAAGAATATACTATTGAAACTTGTAATAGAATTTAATTTTTGTTAACCTCATAAAACGATTTTACACAAAATATGAAAAATAAAAAAAAACGGCAAGTGCGAGTCGGACTCTCGCACCGGGAGGTTCCGTACACACCTGCAGTTTACAAGTTTCGTTCAATACGACAATCGAGTTATAACTATGGTATTTTTATTGGCAAAATTAAATTCATAACATTACAATGGGGAAAGTGGAGGAGCTAAATTTAAACAAGATCTCTTTAGCGTTAGTAATCCTTATATTTTATATTAAACGATATCATTTCGAAAAAGAACGTCGAAATATAAAAAGAGGCTATTTCGTCTTCTTTAATTTGCCAGAAACTCCCCATACAGTTAATAACTCGCGTCTTGCTGTAACTACAATTATTTTTACAATCACAATTTTTTTTGGTGGTATACTACTTAACATTTTAAGCTTTTCGAATTTTTCTGTTACCTAGTGCTGTAATCTATTGCTTCTTACCAATTTCGAGATTCTATTTCAACGGGAAGTGGGGTCTTTAGTTTTAATTTCCCTTGCGTTTAGGAGTTTGCGAGTTTTAAAATAGCCGGTATCAATGGTTGACTTTTGGCGTTTTGCGTTTTTTTTTGCGTTGCCTTAGAATTTTTTTTTCACGGGTTAAAGGCTAATATAGATCTAAGTATTTGATTACTGCATTTTCAACTTGATAGCTCTACGCGTTCATTGAGGAAAAAAGTAATAAGTTTATATTTATTAGAAAAAATATATATTTTTTATGTAACTAAACTTTAAGGTTTTTCGGATTTTTTTCCCTTTTATGTGATATAAAAACGTTGCTTCATGCCAATTTCAAGATTCTATCTGGTCGACTAAAGTACCCTTTGGTTTTGATTCCCTTGCTAGTACTTGCGATTTTTCAAAATATGCAAGCTTAATTGCTGTATCTTTTTGATTGCGTGGACATAGAAGTTTATTTTGTTACAGCTTAAAAAAAAGCGGGGGTAATTATAGGACCCTGAGTATTTGTAGAATTTCATTTTAATACCTCTACATACACCTTTATTTAGGAATGGGTAGTAAGTTTAAAATTATTAAAAAAAAATAATTATGTGATGTAACTAAAAATTTATGGTTTTCGTAATTTTTTCTTTATCTATGATGCTATAAGACGTGCTTCGTACCAAATTTTCATGATTCTGAGTTCACAGGGAAGAACCTGTAAGGTTTTTGATCTCCCTGCCAAGTGTCGAAAATTTGCGGCATAAACGGCTGTTATCTTTTGATTGCGTTGGCTTAGAAGTTTGATTTTTTCACAGCTTTTTCACGGGACAGTAGACCTGAGTAATTGATATAAATTTCAGCTTCATGCCTCCACGCTTTTCCTGAGAAAAAGGGTCTTTGACAGGACGGACGGACAGACGGACAACAAAGTGATCCCTATAAGGGTTCCCGTTTTTTCCTTTTGAGGTACGTGGAACCCGACAAATTGAGGGGGCATACCTATACGTGTGGGGTATCTATGGATAGGTCTTAAAAAATTATGTTGAGGTTTTTAACATATGTAATTTTTTCTAAACTACTTTGCGCAAGAGACGCTCCCAAAGTGGTAAATTGTGTGTTTCCCCCCTGTAACTTCTATAATAAATTAATTATAAAACTAAAAAAATATATGATATACATTACCATAAAAACTAACAACGAAAATTGGTTTGGACTAGATCTAGTAAGTAGTTTTTTTAATACGTTATAAACCGTAAACCCCAATTTACCTTCCATATATCTTACTTGCTGCTACGGAACCCTTCATGGGCGAGTCCGACTCGCACTTGGCCGGTTTTTCATAATCGGCTTAAAACAACGCTAACAAAAGAACTTAGTACCAAGGATGTCCAATCATTAATTTAACAAGAGCATCCGACACTCTTCCAAGATAACATCAAATAGTGAATTTAAATGGCGTTATACGAAACGCATAAAACCAATGTTAACTTTGGGAACGGAGTAATGCAAATGAAGATGCATCTCAACATCGCAAAATGTTCTCTAGATAAAGTTCACGAGAGTGAGTGTAAGCAATTCCATGAGAGCCCAATATCTTTGTAACTAAACATAGACATATTACAATCGGAGAAATTAAAGTGGATGGAAAACGCACAAGATCTTGATAAGTGGCTTGGGTTGAAGGAGCTGTTTCGCTGGGGAAATTACCGGGGGAAAGCGGGCTTAAAGGTTGACACCATACTTGTGACTCCATCCAGGACTTGCGGGTGTCCTTGAGCAGCGGCAAACACCTACCATCAGATGATCCGTCTGCTCGTCAAGGAGGCCTGCGCCAGAAGAGTCGAAACAGAGAGAAAGAGAATAACAACAATGTAATAATCAAACCTACAATTAGATCGTACTTACATTGGCCAAGATTGTGAGCTATGTAACGTCCGCTCCAGTAGTCCAGATATGGTATAGTGTTGTATGATGCAGTCTCAAACAACGAGAAGCGGAAACGTGGTCGATACATGTCGTTATTCTGATATTGGTTATTCTGATGTTGTCATCGTGTCGTGCACGAGCGTATAGCCAAAGTTTAGCGAACGACAGTGTACGATGTTCCCACTTGTACTTGTTGTTGTGACTCCTGTGCCGCACCCTTACCTTTGAAGACTGGGGTAATAATTCTCAGTTTCCATTGATTTGGGATTTTCGCGGTGAGGAGTATGCGGTTGTAAAGGTAGGTTACGATACTCACACGTACAGGACCCATGGCCTTCCACGCCTCAATGGGGACTTAGTTACTATTCCCTGAATGGTCCCATAAATTTAGCCGTTTTTATACACAGAACCCAGACACCTTATTAAATATTGTTTTGGCGGTTTATGTACTCTTACCGTCAATTTAGAAGAATAGTGTCTGATCTATATATCAACGCGTTACAACGGGCAGAATGGTGTTAATT
This sequence comes from Marasmia exigua, assembly GCA_019059595.1. Lineage (NCBI taxonomy): Eukaryota > Metazoa > Arthropoda > Insecta > Lepidoptera > Crambidae > Marasmia > Marasmia exigua. Next base: position 13,149 of record JADPWL010000118.1, read on the forward strand.
AATAAGGCAATTTAATAGTGGTCTGTATTATCGCTACCTCATATTTTAAAAGCTAGAGCCTACTTTTGGGTAAGCTCGCTCCATCGTACGCTTTTTCTCAACTTTTTGAGTTTAAAGCCAAGAGTAGGTAAACCAAAAAAAACCTCATGGGAATAATGTAATTGAAACTGAGGCCTTACAAATCGTTTCAACTTTGAACGATTACCTTACGGGTATTTATTTAATTATGATTATGAGGTGCAATAATTAGGAAATGTTCATTATTATCAAACAAACATTAATCAATCTTAACACCGAAACTTGCAATTGAAATAAAAACGACGGACGCGTACGGTTGCATTGAAGATTTTTACTACGCGTTTTTTTTTATCCTCATTGGCCCGATAACGGCTATTTCTAACTGGATTCTTATCGGTTTTAATCAAACAGGGAACATAGGGACAACTATTTCGTCCGGATTGTAACTTGTGTGTTTAATCATCAATCTGGCCGAAATATTTTCGAAAAGAGCACATTCAGAGCTTCTAAGTAGTTGCGTCCCTAAGGACGAACCTTAACCCTAAGGTTAAGGTTGGAAATTTTAAGAAAAACAATATTGCCTTTTTGCTTTACTCAAGTAATTATATAAAAATAGGAAAAATTGAATATGTAGGAGTAACTATCTTTTAGTCACAAGTTAGACCGTGGGAGAGACACATTCAGACATTAATGGGCCGGCAGATGATACTATGGCCTTATAGAAAACCGGCATAAAGCACAGCGCACAGACTGTGTTTTTTTTTTAATTCTATTTTTAGTTTAGGGACTTTAACCTTGTGTTATGTCAGTCCCATCGTAACCTAAACATTAGTATTACAATTTATAAGATATAGTTAACTACGTTACATGATATATTTATATTAAATAGACACAATATACGTACATAGTTCAATCATCGATGAAGAGACTGTGTTGTTTGAGTAAATGTAACGAAAGGCCAATCCGGGATTTAATAGTGCACTAGTGACGACTGGTGTTGCTTACCATCAGGTGACTCAACTAGTATACACCGTCATTTTTTATCTTTTACATACAGAAAACCTCATAATACTCATTTGGCACTGTCTGGACATGATTGAATATAGTTTTGTTTTTTTTCCTTTTGTTTTATTTTTATGTATTTTTAATTGTTTTATGTTTTGTTTTCTGTTTGTGCCAAATTGTGTTCTGTTTACAATTGCAATATGTTCTGTGTTGTGATGTCTATAATAATAAATATTTTCTTTCTTTATTAATAGGTTACTCGGAGAGATGTCGAATCTAGATAGCAACATGAGATCTATAAACCCTCCTTGGAGCATACTTTATGGACCACATCGGTGGACATTAGCATCAAGTTGCTTCGCAGAACTCTGTGGGAGCGGTGTTGGGTTCGATTCCCGCGCTTCGATAATGACAGATTCTCTCAATCTTGTGTGGTCTGAACTTGAGATTAGTAAGTATTGAATTATTCTAAATGTTTGTTTATAAAGCTAAATTCGTGAGCCGTGTGGTACCCGGCAGAGTAGAATAGGCCACCCTCACTCTTACCGAGGTGTCGTAAAAGGCGACTAAGGTAAAGCTGCTGGCATGATCATCAGCACCCAGAAAAGGAAAACTCTGCATTTATATAAAAACCCTCGCCAACCCGTCTGCCAAGCGTGGTGAGTATGGCAATTACCCCTCATGTGATTGTGGGAGGCCCGTGCCCCAGCAGTGGGGACTTAAATGGGCTGACGATCAAAGCTAAATTCGCCGTCTCTAAGTTGTATTTCATTTTTCTAAGGTTCGACACAGTTGGTAAATTTTCCATACTATAGGAATCGTAAGACAAGCGACATTGATTGTCAATAATAGGTTCCAGATATAAAACAATTTCCTCAAACCGATTACGGTTACGGGCGGCCAATCTCTACCATCAGCATGTGGCGGATCGCGGATATAGAGTACGCAAACACAAGTGCACTCTCTATTACCTTAACTCAAAATCCGATGGGACACCAGTGTGACACGACCGGATAGGGATGGGCGTCGGGCGTACGACCAACGGCTTAACGTGCTTTCCGAGGCACGAGGGTACAAGACTTGCAAGACTCCTGGCTGACACTATGAATTTCTTGCCGAAAACTTAGATACAATTTTTTGGCCCGACCAGGGGATCGAACTACGGAAAAAAATATTTGATGGTAAGCGATTGCAGTCACCTGGAAACACAAGTGCCCGGCGCTTTAAGGTGACGGGTAGGGCACACTAGCGACGCCAATCGATTTTAATTTTTAGCTATTAAACCGGATCTATTTTAAACAATTTCGGGGTTACAACCTCTCGTCAAACACTTATACTATTTATTAAATAACCATGCACAAATGTTGGGTCTGTTTTTGTACGCGAAAAATTGATTACCGCCAAAAGCGGCCACTTTTAGCGTGAACGCTTTTGGCGGTAATCAATTTTTCGCGTGTTGGGTCCGCATTTGTGCATGGTTATTTAATAAATTAGTATAAGAGTTTTCCAAGAGGTTGTAACCCCGAAATTGTTCAAACTAGATCCGGTTTAGTAGCTAAAAATTAAAATCGATTGGCGTCGCTAGTGTGCCCTAACCGTCACCTTAAACCTTTAAACTCGCCTCGCGGCCTCGCCCGGATTGGGCTCACGGTACACTCACAACTCAACTCGGCGAAATACAGCACACCGGTATTCAGTGAGGCGTAGTATCACTCCATTAATGCCGAAGTGGGACTCTCCCACGTTAATTTAGAAATTGTTTACAAATAAGATAAGGAATTAGTAATGAGCACACTATCGCCCTTCGATCGATAAGATTGTGTAAATGTATCTACAATAGTGCATAGGCGTATTGATCTCAGGTCCGCCTACCCTAAGTCGTGGGCGCAAAAGCCTTTTGCGGCCATATGTTGCGCCCGAGGTCTACCGATAATGATGTCGAATGTCGATAGATCGACGCCTACGTTAGCTGCCTAATTAGTTTCCCTTTGTTACCGATGAGACGTCAAAATGAAATTATCGAAAGAAAATAATAATTAGAAAATAACATTGTATCTACCTAAATTTTATAAACATAATTCTTTTGACAAAGCGACGACCCGTTTGGATCAGTGGTAGTGAATGCTGGCTCTGGTGCAAGGGATCCCCGCACAGTACAAACATTTGTGTGCATAAACATTTCTGTTTGTATTGGTCTGCGTGTTTTCTAGATATTGTAAGTATGTATTTACAAAAGTAAAAGATAAAGATAAAGAGTTCTTTATTGGCCACAGAACACAAATCAAACATGAGTGACATAAATACACTATAAAAAATTCTGTAGCCAACAAGGCCCAACCTCAGCATTTGCTGCAGTGGCCGAAGCCGCTGCAGCGCTGGTTTTCAGGCAGAGCCTTGGCGACGTATGCGTGCCAACATACATAACATACAAT
>JADPWL010000123.1:0-14986 GCA_019059595.1 Marasmia exigua
AACGAATGAACCGTTTTTCGGTTTGAAACGATGAATAAGGGGGAGTGTTTAGCATATGTTGGTAAAAACGATCCAAGATGGCCGCACCGTCCCAAAGATATGGATTGAATGTTTTTACACAACTTCCATAACACGTTTAATGCAATTTAATAATACGTTAATTCAATTTAATTTTCATTTTGATTTGTATCATTTTGGCAGTAGTAGCTCAACATTTTTTATGATAATTTAATTGTCTACAGCTTAATGGAACTGACATTGTGTTTATTTCTATTTAGTCTTGACATTTATATCCCCTAGAAGTTTAATCTGTATAACCAACTTTAAGAGAACGACATTTTTTTTAGTTTTTTTTATTCTATTTAAAATTGACATTTATATACTTATTACAATGTATGAATGTCAAATATTGTTTACTATTATTAACTATTATATTCTATTTGTATATGACTGTAATTTGGTTGAAATAAATGATATTAATTTATATTTAATTTATAATATAGTATCATATAAAAGCCTTGCGTAGCAGAATATATTTATTGTGACAAATTTCAATCCAAGATGGCCGCCGTGGGGGTTTATTAATTTTCGACTTTATATTTTATAAAATATGGATCTAGATTGGTTTGGATTACATATGCCTATGAAACCCCCCAGGCCTGGACAATTGCCCTCTGGTGAAGACGACGCGCTGGAGCAACTGATACGTGTCACAACCTAGAAACTCATAGAGCTATACGACTGCGCTGGTCACAAGGAACGCCCATACGAAAGTTAGGGTGCGAAAATTAGTTCTTATGGCTGAATCAAATGTCTTGTTAAGGCGACGGAGTAGGAACGCTAACGACGGCCAATTGATTTGGATGTTAGTACCAAAACAAGTATATTTTAAATAATTACGGGGACTTCAGTCTCTCGGCAAAAACCGGTACTATTAAGTTCGCTGCTTCAAATATGAAACGACCTTCCTCCACGTTGCGTAGTCTGGAAAAAGTTAGCTTGTTTAAAAAAAAATATAAATGTACCTACTTTAAAATAAGCAAAAAGAACTTCATTAGAATTATAGTTATTAAAATAATTTTTCTTTACTTTTTGTTAATATTCATTCATCCATTCGGGTCTGCCCAAGGCACAGTAGAGGGTACGTACAAGCACCCAAACCTGGCAACAAGGTCTGATTAGAAAAGGGTCTGTTTTACTGGTCAACAAATATTTGTAATTTGTTGGTGCGGGAATCGAAGCCGCGAGCATTGTATCTCAATCAAGCGCGTAGATTCTTATCGCTAAAGGTCGTCAATATAATGTTAAAAGGCTCTCATACGGACTCTGGGCATGACGAGCTAGCTGCATAGGAAGGCTGTCCGGGGTCGCCTCGGACGTAGCTCCCAACCTTAGCCAAAAACAATACCGTGGCCGTATTGAAGCATGACAATAATTTCTCACTGACTAGCGCATTAATATAAAAGACTGTATTCAAATCACTATTTTACTTTACGTACTTTCATACGATTTTATACTACTACTAGTTTTACTGCTTCTTATTTCCTGATAAAAATCAAAATGATAAAAATACCATAAACACAATAATCACAGTTTAATTATTTATTATTCATACCTATAACGAAGTCCGAGTGGCAATCTCACATAGCAGTAAGTACTCGAAAGCGTAGAATGTACACACTTTCTTTTTTGTTTTTCTTATTTTGTTCTCTCGTCAAGGAATCTAGATTGTTTTTTTTTTTTTTTTGCTCCTGACGACCACTCCGTCCACATTGTACACAAATTACTTGATTTTATTACATCATGTTATCTATCCGTTGACAAGACATTGAAACGCGTACACGTTAAGCCGGAAACCAAGGTCAACTGCCGCTAGCACAGCGAACGGGTTCACAAGGAGCTCTGCGGGAATCGTCGCCTCGGTCTTTTCCAACCCACGCGAGACATCCGCTTTCAATATACTTGTTATATCCACCATCAATATTAATTGGATTTATTGTATATTTATTGTACCACCTTTATAGACAAGAACATTATCTTAATTTATTTATAAACTATTTATGTACACATACCTATAACTATTTATGTACCACATATATAGTCGTGTTCACATTAGGGCTCACATAAAACCCAGCGCCATGGCCTCTGAAGGTACTCCTACCTAAAGCCATGGCCGAAGGCTGAGTGAGCTACTTTTCACTGACTATGCGACAAACCTTACACACACACACACCTGTAAAGCAAAATACTAGTGGGGGGGGGGGGGGGGGGGGGCGGGGCCCGGCTTGAGAAAAAAGAAAAGCCATATACTACTTTGTTTTTTTTTTTCTCTTAATTTTTTTTTTCTCTGTCTTCTTTATTTTGTTGTTAATGTTGTGTTTGATGTATAGTTGTGTTTGATTTGATTATACTGTTGCGATTATTATCTGTAAAATGTGGTGGTCGTATATTCAGATGAATAAAATGTGTATATCTATCTATCTATCTATCTATTTGAAAAATAACCTGCTCGAATGTTGCGTCTGTTTGGTACTAAAAAAATTGATCACGACAAAAGTGGCCGCTTTGGCGCGTAATTCAAAATTCGATGCAAAACAACAACAAAATCAATAGCTAGTTAAACTATTAATAAATAGTATAGGGTTACCGAGAGTCTGAAGCCCCCAATGTGGTGAAAAATAGATAGGTTAGCTAACAATAAAAAATCAATTGGGGTTGCTAGTGGGTTACCCTTCACCTTAATTGTGCAAACCGCCTTATACAAACACCACAGGCCCCGCCTTTCACTTTTTTTCGGGACCTTTTACATTATATCAGTACGATATAGATGGCGGTGGGAGTCGATTTAATCGTACAAGTGTACCCGCTTTTACATAGGTATTATTCAAAAACGTTTGGAACCTTTCCTCATCCATCTAAAATCGACCGGGGTGGTTTAGACCGAATCTTGGAACATACAGACATAGAGTTCTAAAATATAAACCTTTCCTTTTGTTTTTTTTTTACTGTAGATAGGTAAGCGTGTTGACCATATTTTCACCTGGATCGGTAAGTGATAATTGGTCTAATAGGTAGCACGATTACCTAGAATATACCTATTCACTCCGCTTTGAAAACCCCCAAATTGTAGCCTCTAGGTAACAGCTCCTCAGGCGGCTGATTCCACGTTTCGCGTAAGTTCGAATAAGGAAACAGGATTCAAATCTATTTGTGCGGACTTGGATTTCTACCATGTACCGGTGTCGATTGAGGGTCTGCTGTGGCGTAGTGGAAGAACGGAGATGCTCCAATGGCATGTACAGTTCAGTTGGCGCACTCCCAAAAATGTATCCGATAGAAAGATCGATTAAGCTCGCTACCTTGCGTCGGGTGTTCAAGGCCCTCTTTGTAGCCTCTTAACCCACAAGCTCGGGGTTAAACGGGTGTGTTATAACAAGCAGTTCTATTCGAAATGTTTTTTATTTAAACACCATTTTAGTTAGAAAAGTCTAATTCATAAATGATTGTTAAACTAAAATGGCCGTCTAAAGCAATTTACATTATTTCGAAAATTTTGTATGATTTTTTTTTATGTTTTAAACGTCAAAACTATCTAAACCCACCGTATTATCTATAGTCCATTCAGTATGTGAGAATCGGGACGGTTTATTTTGACATTTTATTTTAAGAATTAGAGAAGAATGTTATTTAGAAATGTTTTATGTAGACTTTTATTTCTTTGATTTTTAATTTAAAGTTGACGCGGAAAAATGGATTTCGCGTACAAAAACGGACCCAAAATTGAGCATATGTTAATTTAATAAATAGTAAAGTGTTTATGAGAGGTGTAAACCCCGATATTGTTTTAAAATAGATCCGGTCTAGTTTTAAGCTAAAAATTTTTAAATCGATTGGCGTCGCTAGTGTGCCCTACCCGTTCACCTTAAGATTGGCTGCACACTTGTGACTCCACTGGTGTTGCGGGTGTCCTGGGCGGACAGAATTGTTTACCATCAGGTGATCCGTTCTGTTCGTCTGCCATCTGCTCATATAGAACAAAAAACGTGCTGGAAACGGTGATGACTGTTAAACTTCTTTGCACTGCCTTCCCTCATTACGAATACGATATTCTCTCCTCATCCAAAGGTTGTCTGGAAGAACTCGCTACAGCGATAAGACCGCCTTATTGTACTGTCTGTTGCTTTGTAGAATGCTTGCTATTTATTTTTTGCCATAAAGAATATCTATCTTCTTTGACATGGACATTTAGTAAAAGGCCGGCGATGTCTCTTTACTCCCTCTGGTGTGGCTGATGTCGCTTGTTCGTCTTGCCTCCCTTTCGCAGTAGAAAAACCGGCCAAGTGCGAGTCTGACTCCGCACCGAGGGTTCCGCACGGTATCTTTTGATTGGTTGGTAACTTTTGTTAGATTTTTTCAACAGCTTAAAAAGGCAAGCGACGTAGACGTAGGTTATTTGGTATACATTTCAATTTGATACCTTTATTGTTCGTGAGAAAATAAAGTAGTAAATTTCATTTTATTAAAATATTTTTAGTATTTTATATAACCAAAAAAAATGTGATTTTCGCAATTTTTCCATATTTGCATTATTGACAATGCTTCATGACGAATTTTCAAGATTCTGAGTTTACGGAAGTACCCTGTAGGTTTTGTTCCTTTTGCGAGTGTCGAATAAAATTGATGAAAATATCGATATAATCGGCTGTATCTTTTGATTGCGTTGGCTTAGAGTTTTGATTTTTTCACAGCTTCAAGGGACAGTAGACCTGAGTAATTGATTATAAATTTCAGCTATATACCTACACGCGTTCCTGAGAAAAAGGGTTTTGGACAGACGGCGGACGGACGGAAACAAAGTGATTCTAATGGTTCCGTTTTTTCCTTCTGAGGTACGGAAACCTAAAAAAGAATCTACTCGCGATCGCCACGGCTCCCTCCCTAGCTAGGCCGTTTGAGCGACCCCTAAAAAAACCCTTATTACAAAATCGCGAACTTAATTCGGCGACCCCTTTTAAACGTTACGTGCTGGAAACGGATGGACGTGATCATTGTAAAAGGCCGGCCACCCTATCTTCACACCCTCTGGTGTGGCCGATGTCCATGGGCGGCCGGTGTGATCGCTTCGCCATCGGTGGCACGCTTAGTTTTTTTTTTTCCCCCGGGTTTTTTTTTCGCCTCCCTTTCTCATAAAAAAGAATCTACAACATGTGCGGATAAAGAATGGCATCAGAAATGGCGGCGCATCTATTCACTTCTCGCTCGCACACTATTTGCGTCTATACTCGCACTCGTGGGGTGCGAGTATAGACGCAACGCACTCTTAGTAAAATACTGACCTAACTCAAAATTGTTGATATTTTTATAGCAATTCTTTGCAATTTATTCTTGAGTAGTCTTGAGTAAATAACGCACTTCAAATTTCATCTGGTCTTCATATGTGAGTGTACCTATTTACTTAACTCAAAATTGTTGTTAGATGACCATTCATCCCTGGATTTTAGCCGATACTATTTTCACTTAGCATCTATATTAAAATTTTGAGTTAGGTCGGTGTTTTACTAAGGGTGCGAAATAGTGTGCGAGCGAGAAGTGAATAGATGCGCCGCCATTTCTGATGCCATTCTTTATCCGCACAGGTAGTACTCGCGATCGCACACGGCTCCCGCCCTAGCTAGGCCTCTGTTTGAGCGCCCCCTAAATGGATACTACCATTTCCAGAACCACCTGCCTAACATTAAGGTGCACGCATACTTCGCGCCGGTGACGCCGCCTGTGGCGGGCCCCGGCGCGCGCCCGCGCTACTGCCGCTGCTGCAACATCATATGAGTTGTGCGCGTGAGTTGCATAATGTTCTATCTAATGTCCTTTACCTGTAGGTTGTCTGGTGTCTGGACTGTATATGCAATATAGGTACTTACTGGCGTATGATGGGAGGCCTATCTATCTGGAGATTTATTTTAATAACAAAACCACAGTTTTCATTACCTACATTAGGTACACTTTTCAAGTTCACAGCGTAATTTCTTAGTTATTGCAATATTGTAATCATTCTTCACATTTATTTGCAGCTAAACAATATTTATGATTGCACCACCCTCCCCTCTTCTATCTAATGTCCTTTACCTGAAGGTTGTCTGGTAGAGATCGCTCCCAGCGATAAGACCGCCTAAATTGTACATTGTATCTCTGTATACCTAGCTTAGTAAGTTTTGTATGTTGTGCAATAAAGAGTATCTATCTATCTATCTATCTAATGTTTCATCATCATCATCATTTCAGCCAATAGACGTCCACTGCTGGACATACCACTGCTGCAACCTGTGGTGCGACTATACCCAAAAGACTTACAATGCACTCCGCGTGCGTGACTGACCGGATGGCGCAATTAGTAGTGACCCTGCCTCTTACGCCAAAGGTCGTGGGTTCGATTCCCACCCTGGACAAACATTCGTGCGATGAACACTTGTGTTTGTTCAGTGTCTGGGTGTAATATATGTATTTAAGTATATATTTGTGTTCCTCTGTTGTCTGATATCTGTAACACAAGTGCTTAAGCTACTTAGTACGGAATCAGGCAACGTATGAGATGTTGAGAGTATTATGCCTTCAGGATGTTAATGGGCTTTCCCAGATTTTGCAGCGCATCAAGCATGTTCGGTGAAGCAGGTGTTGATGGTTTTCATGCTATCCTAAGGAAGCGAACTGCTTCAATTATGCTAAGATTGCGTGAGAGCTCAAATGGCATCCTGAGGGTATTGCAAGATCGTTTTGACTGTCCCATTCGTAGGCATTGGACTAAAATGCACATGAAGGGGACAATTAAATATTTAAATTAAATAAGGATAATGTATAATTTAAGTATGTCAGCTAACGTAGTTATAAGAATTTTACTAAAAAGATTGTATGGATTTTTATCTGAAATAAATTAAATTATTATTATTATTATAGCCGCTAACAATCTGCCGATTAAGGAGGCTCAAAGTCACTTAGAGAGCAATGGAGAGGGCTATGCTCGGAGTCTCCCTGCGTGATCGTATCGGAAATGATGAGATCTGCAGGAGAACTAAGGTCAGAGACATAGCCCAAAGGATTGCATGCCTCAAGTGGCAATGGGCAGGCACATAGCAAGGAGAACAGACGGCCTTTGGGGCGGGCACTGCAGGGCAAAGGCTTCCATCATAGAAATAAAGTCATCGCTAGTATGATGGGATTAGACTTAATGACCACGCTTGGTTATCACAATCGAATCATACCTTTGCTCGACTTGGGAATCGAACCCAGGACCCCGAGATCATGGCTAACTACTTAAACCACTAGATCAACGGGGCGATCAAGCCGTAGTTTGATAAAGATAAGTTGAATCATCTTGTTTTTTTCACAGGTTCGCTACATAGCATAGTGTGTATTTGGCAGATGCCTGGAATGTGGGACCCATCAGGAATACGGCAGACCGCCTAAACGGTGAATAGTTAGCCGTTGAAAAATCCCAGAAAACGTGCTAAAATATCTTGTAATCGTCAACGTAACGATGCGATGACGAAGGCAAGTAATCTGTGAATAAAAATAGTAGATTGTGAATTCTGTGTCTTGTAGATATGGCAATTTTGAGTTTGTTTAATTTCATAGATTCATCCTTCTGTAAGGTCTATCGGTAAATATTTACATAACTTTAAATATTTCTACCATCCATTCTGAACAATATTAAGTTCTATGACTTTTGGAAATTCGCATAAAAATGTTAACTTTTTTATACAAAGTTAACATGAATGAATGAATTTATTGACAAAAACATACAATTTCTTAGTGACTACATATACTTCACTAGGCTCACAGGCCTGTATCGAGGTATCTAGTAAGTGACTACAGCTTAACAAATCTTACGAACTAAAATCTTGTAGCTTCGGTTTATTTTATATATAAAGGTTAACTTTGGTAACAACGAGAAGAAATAATAATAACATGTTTATACAAGACATTTTTTCATTCAAATTCATACACGTGAATAATTAATTTTGCATAGGACTCCCCATGCCCAAGTTTTTTTACGTATTTCTTAATATTGGTAGAAGTGGTGGATAAAGAGATGTAATTTTTTACCAATAAACCCTATATGACTTCTTGTATGTATTTGCCTTTACGAACCTATTTATATATCTATATGTACAAAATTAAACTAAATGTATTCTTGTTTTTACGATATTTTCTGTTTTACTGAATCAAGTGGGAATCTATATTAGATAAATACATTTGAAATTATCTGTTCGATAATATACACACATAAACACTGTATAGGCCTCTTCAGCAAGTCCTATCTGACATACGAATTTCGAGAAAACTACTTTTATGTCAGTGGCGTTAAGATCGATTTTTAATATTAGTTTGTTTAATAGGAGGTATTCAAACTCCGACTGTTGTACGTGTGTAAATTGGTTGGATGGATACCCCTAGACAATATTTATGTGTGTGTACATTAATGATTTGCAATCGGTTTTTTAACATTTAAGATTACTCTGTCCTCTTTTAGCACGCTTCGAACGGGTTTAAGTATATTTCTGGTAGGTTAATAAATGGAACATACGAATTATTTGAACGAAACGACGACGGTAACATGCATGTTACCCGTTCGTAAGTTACTTGGGTAAATGTCATTTTGTTGGGTAACTAACTGTTTCACGGATTCATGTTACGTGGCTGTAAGTGTACTTCGGTAACTGTCATTTAACGAATCGAATGGCAACATACGTTTTATCCGTTCGTTACTTGTTAAGTTACTTGGGTAAATGTAATTTAGTTGGGTAACTAACTTGGTGGGATTCATGTTACCCGGCTGTAAGAATACTTCGGTTACTGTCATTTAGAAGGGTAACAAGCTTTCACTATGCTGGCATATTTACTAGAAATGTTTGTTATAAGTCATTTTAGTATCCGATCGTATATTCGGGTAAATAAATATCCATTCCGCTTAACGCTTTCAAAGTTGTTTACAATAATATTTTTATATGAATAAATACATTCGTAATTGATGAATGCGAGAAAGTGGGGATGGTGCGACTATTTTTGAATGAAGACTGATGTATTTTTGTATTGAAGAGGCGAGAATGTGATGAATATGATGAGGTGCTTTTTTAACCAGCTTAGAAAGTTTTCCAGGTCACTATGTTACTGATAACAAACCTTTTTAAGGAAGATAGGCCGAAATATGAAAACAATCACCTTTCAATACAAATTGAATCAATAAGCTGATTTACTTGTGCAGGGTTTATTCATATTTCCCTCAATGTTCCTTAGGAATATTGATCATATATTACTACAAATCGCAAACTAAGGATTGTGCCGGAACCAAATTCGTGCCAGCCTATTTTTAATTTGGGGGGCTGCCAAAAAATGAGACACTAAAAAGCTTGAAAAAATATTTTCTGCGAAAAAAGACCGACATCAAAAACCACGAACTAAAAAGTGTAAAATAATATTTTTTTCACTTAATAACACTTCAAATAACATTTTATAACAGTACACTCGAGAAAAGGTTTTACCGAAGTCGGAGCCTAATCTCTGTTGAATAATAAAAAGTTGTATTAAATTACAAGATAGCATTGGGAGCCGACTTCGGTAACACATTTTCTCGAGTGTACTGTTATAAAATGTTATTTGATGTGTATAAAGTGATAACTAGTACGGTAATAAGTTTAGATTGCAATTTATAATAAGGTGGTATCAGTTCATTTCATCAGTACAATGCCCTCGAGAAGTTTCTAATGCGGTTAAAAAAACATGGATAGGTGAATAGATTTTTTATTTTTTGATGGTGCGTCTTTATTGGGCTGTTTATATGACAAATATTTTAAAGCTCCATATCAAATATTGATGAATTTTGAATGTGTGTGTATTAAAATTCGAAAATTTGGATGAAAACCTTGCTATACTAAATGCAAACACTCGTGGTAATTGGTGGCTTAACTTTAATGTATGGAACTGTAAGCCAAACCGCATGCAATGCTGTTTGTCCAAAAATTATGTTTTGAACCAAAGATATTTTTTATTTATTCTCGAAAGTGGCATGATTATTACTAGGGACAAAATTATTATTACGATGGGGTAAATTTTCCCAGATATTCAACATGGCTAGGATTATTTATTATTTACAAATGGCGTAGACAAATAATATAAAAACAAGTAATGTAAGGATTACTCAAGGCATTTATAAAACGATTGTTAGAGAAAAAAAACGTAAATAATTAATACATATTTATGATTTTTATTATGCCTATGTTAAGCAGGACCGTGCTATTATTAGAAGTAACGACCACCACACATATATTATTTATGTATCTAAAATATGGTAATCGTTAGGAAGAAAAAAAGATAATAATACTATTGTGTAAGAAATTATTATTTTATTATGAATGTATAGATGGAAGTGAGAGATATGAAAACATTTAGAAGAACTTGTTAAATTTTTTTTTTTTTATTGAACTGAAGGCTAACGCTTGACCACAATCTCACCTCATGGAAAGTGGCGATGAGGTCTAGGATGATACGCGTTTGCCTAGAAGATGCCTGTGCACTCTTGCCTTGAAGATGTCCAGATTGTAGTGGTCCGTAAAAATAGACCTTGGTAAGGAGTTCCATTCCTTAGCTGTCCGCATTATGAACGTGGAAGCAAATCGCTTCATGCGGATAAGGGGTAAGCGAACAACGTATGAATGAAACCCCTCGCCGCGCCTTGTTGTCCGGTGGTGGAATGGGCTAGGGGGGATCAAATTATACACACTCTCCGAAATGAATCCGGTAGAAGACTGAGAGACTTGCCACACGTCTGCGGTGGTCAAGGCTCTGCAAGCCAGCCCCTGAGAGTACGTCATCACCGATGAGTCTCTTCGCACGGTGATCTATCGTGTCCAAAGCATCCAGCTGATCTAATTTAAGCTGATTTTAAAATGTGTAAAATTATTACACTAACTATTGAGAACCAAAGCCGGCAACGCATCGGCGACTTCTTTGCAAAGGCGGGCTTTCACTCGTTAATCCGTTTATATAATTAACGAAGTTAAAAATCCGTGTAATGGATTAGATTTGTGAACACTATGTCCATTATGTTTGATTTATCTACGTGCCACGTTTAACTAATCGAAATAACGAATTAAACTGTGGCCGAATATACTTTGAACACAGTTGGCTGAGATCATTTAGAATCAGGTCAGTCGTTTGCCGCGTAAAGATAGGAAATCTTTCAAACTCTTGAAATAAACTACGATTGTTATCGTATCTATAGTTAGTTACCCACATAAATGAATGTTACATAACGATGGAGAAGAACTGAATTCTCCTATCTTAAATAGGTTATCTCTGTAAGATAGGGTTCATTCTTTACCGCCACAAAGTTGACCTTCCCATGGTCCGTGGGACGCGGGGGGGCGGAGTACGCTTGATCATTCGAAAACGTTCTCTTTGGGGCTCGCGCAGTCGCACAGTTCTAGCTGCGAACGTCATTCTTATTGTTAAATTCATATATCGGAGCTAAACGCGACGAAAAAAACAAGTATACAATAAATAAGTCCGCTTGTGAACACGGCAGTGGTAACGCGTTCCAAACGTCAAGCATTTTCGTCGCGTTTAGCCCCGATATTTGATGTAACGCGATAGTTTAAACTCGTGTCATTCTTATTGTTCTGTGACGGCGACGGTTGACATCCGAAAAATTTGTTGGCCTTATCTATACTTATATAATAAAGCTGAAGAGTTTGTTTGTTTGTTTGTTTGAACGCGCTAATCTCCGAAACTATTGGTGCGATTTGAATAATTCTTTTTTTGTTGGATATTCCATTTATCGAGGAAGGCTATATGCTAAATAACATTACGCTATGACCAATACGAGCAAAGACAGAGCGGTAAATGTGTAAAAAACGGGGAAAATTATTCATTTTTGAAGGCTTTCTTTGCGTGCGCTGCGAAAACGGTTCAAGATACACAAAAAATATGTATGAAAGAATTATTCCTCTATACATGATCTAAAAAAAAGTCCGCGACGGCATATGTCTATCTTTTAAGGTTTAGTCACAATGACCGTTTTTATGGTACCAAATTTGGTCGAAATAATTTGTTTAAGTTGTATCAACATAATAATATTAATCTTTATTCAAATATAAATATAAATATGTTGTTGGTTAAGAGTACTTCATTGTGAATAAAATTGTCTTTGACATAGCTTAATTTCAACAAAAAACTTTAAAGATTACAATGATAAATAACTCCGAAACAAAACCAACTCGCTCTCTGCGCTCACTGCGCTGGCCGGCGCGGCGGGAGAGAGGCGGTGCTTGCGGGCAAGCCGGGAGGGGGGTGCAGCTCTACGAGATACCATGCCGCGCGGCTCACTCGCGCGGTCGGCTCCCTACTGAACGGTTGAATACAGCGCTAATTTGTTTATGCGATATAATTATCATCGTAATATTACTTTTTAAACACAGTTTCATTTTGAGGTTGTTTTCTATATAGTAGGTACTTTATTTGTTTTAGGATAGTATTTAGTGACACAATAATAACACTTTTTTGTTTTCATGTAGATTATTAATTAATAAGTATGTGTTTTTTAAAAGTATAGTATCGTTTGTTTTAAAAATAGTATTCAGTTTCTAATATTTTTTTGTGGTACATAATACCTGTAGGTACCTAAATAGGTATCGCCTACTTAATTATTCTTATTAGATTAGGGTTTAGTTTAACGTATTTAGTTTCTATTTTTTTTTCGCTTTAGGTAAAACCTGTAAATAGGTGTGGTCTACCTATTTATTCTCACTAGCTTTTGCCCGCGACTTCGTCCGCGTGGAATAGTGACTTCCGGCAGATTTTTGTCCGTAAAATGAAAATAAGTTAACAAACTTTATACTTAAACTTAACCCTAATCTAATGAGAATAAATAGGTAGACCACACCTATTTACAGGTTTTACCTAAAGCGAAAAAAAAATAGAAACTAAATACGTTAAACTAAACCCTAATCTAATAAGAATAATTAAGTAGGCGATACCTATTTAGGTACCTACAGGTATTATGTACCACAAAAAAATATTAGAAACTGAATACTATTTTTAAAACAAACGATACTATACTTTTAAAAAACACATACTTATTAATTAATAATCTACATGAAAACAAAAAAGTGTTATTATTGTGTCACTAAATACTATCCTAAAACAAATAAAGTACCTACTATATAGAAAACAACCTCAAAATGAAACTGTGTTTAAAAAGTAATATTACGATGATAATTATATCGCATAAACAAATTAGCGCTGTATTCAACCGTTCAGTAGGGAGCCGACCGCGCGAGTGAGCCGCGCGCGAGTGAGCCGCGCGGCATGGTATCTCGTAGAGCTGCACCCCCCTCCCGGCTTGCCCGCAAGCACCGCCTCTCTCCCGCCGCGCCGGCCAGCGCAGTGAGCGCAGAGAGCGAGTTGGTTTTGTTTCGGAGTTATTTATCATTGTAATCTTTAAAGTTTTTTGTTGAAATTAAGCTATGTCAAAGACAATTTTGTTCACAATGAAGTACTCTTAACCAACAACATATTTATATTTATATTTGAATAAAGATTAATATTATTATGTTGATACAACTTAAACAAATTATTTCGACCAAATTTGGTACCATAAAAACGGTCATTGTGACTAAACCTTAAAAGATAGACATATGCCGTCGCGGACTTTTTTTTTAGATCATGTATAGAGGAATAATTCTTTCATACATATTTTTTGTGTATCTTGAACCGTTTTCGCAGCGCACGCAAAGAAAGCCTTCAAAAATGAATAATTTTCCCCGTTTTTTACACATTTACCGCTCTGTCTTTGCTCGTATTGGTCATAGCGTAATGTTATTTAGCCTATAGCCTTCCTCGATAAATGGAATATCCAACAAAAAAAGAATTATTCAAATCGCACCAATAGTTTCGGAGATTAGCGCGTTCAAACAAACAAACAAACAAACTCTTCAGCTTTATTATATTAGTATAGATTAGATTAGGGTTAAGTTTAAGTATAAAGTTTGTTAACTTATTTTCATTTTACGGACAAAAATCTGCCGGAAGTCACTATTCCACGCGGACGAAGTCGCGGGCAAAAGCTAGTCAGAATATAAACAGGATTGTTCGAGCGAACTCAGCGCCCCGCGTCCCGAGAACCATGGGAAAGTCGACTTTGTGGCGGTTTACAGTTCTCCGTCGATAAGGTAAGGTTTTATTCTCGGGATTAGAGTTAAGAGCATGTACATAGATACGTCAGCCTTACTAATCTGTAACAATAAATAAATAAATAATAAAAATAGAAAAAATCTTGACTGCAACGATTGTGATGAGGTTATGCAATGAATGAATTCTTGGGTATATAAAGATAATAATTTTCTTTATATTTATGATGATGGGGTTTTTATTTGGATTTTAAAATATAGTTTACTTATATCAATAACATTTTTCGAAAGTATTTTTGTAGTAAATAATACGCGTGATAATTAAATCATCACTTTAACCTTATTCCTGATAAAATTATGGAGACTATCGCGTGTAAAATAGCCGCTAGATGGTGTACTAAAGGAAAGAACTCCATCTACAAGGTTATTGGTTATTTTAGGAAGGGATGAGTAAAAATGTGTATTTGACAACCAATGCTGTTGAAGTTGGACCTCCGTCAAATATCACGCCATCTATCGGATTTTTCACACGGGATACAATAAAACTAGATTTGCGACTATCAAAAATCATGTATAAATATTTTTGTAGTCTAAATTGGCCAGTCCAATCGAGAGGCATATCCCCTAAAATGGTGTCGTATGAATCTGATTGTACCGTTTATAATAAAACTTCGAAAACTGTTACAGGTATAAATATAAAACGATTTAAAAAAAAAAAAAACAAAATATATCACATGAATACAATTAATTAAAATGGAATGGTTATGTACAAAATTGCACTTAGTGCTATATAAATAAAGTTGGATAAT
>JADPWL010000125.1:0-14530 GCA_019059595.1 Marasmia exigua
CGTGTCTGATAGAGACCGTGGTCACCAAGCGTTTTAGCAGTAGGACCGCAAACACGAGTTAGGACCGTGGCCCGTTAGTTGAATATCAAATAAGCGGGATCTTCCCCTCGGGCCACGTGGTCCTACTGCCTTTGTCCTACCGATCGGACCACCCCTTAGTCTTACAAAGGGTAGAGTTAGTAGGCCTAGACAATACAATTACTTCAATTTGGTCATCGTCAGCCCATTTAAGTCCCCACTGCTGGGGCGCGGGCCTCCCTCAATCACATGAGGGGTAATTGCCATACTCACCACGCTTGGCAGACGGGTTGGCGAGGGTTTTGATATAAATAAATAACATATTTATTTCATGAAAGCACTTACAAGTATCGAGTTACATTAGTTATTGCACTAGGCTCGCAGACCTGTATCGCACAACTATAAGTGAATATAATAAGTTGTGCTTATGATTAATTTGCTCCGGTTCGGCTAAAAGGAATGAGAGAGAAAAAAAAAAACTAGTTACAATAATATTAGCAGCATTGGGGTACATGATTGAGTGAGTGGGTTATGTATGTGTATGTGTGGTGTGTGATATAAATGCAGAGTTTTCCTTCTCTGGGTGCTGATGATCGTGCCAACAGCTTCACCTTAGTCGCCTTTTACGACACCTCGGTAAGAGTGAGGGTGGCCTATTCTACTCTGCCGGGACCACACGGCAATTTGGTCATATAGTCTTTAATTAATGAAAGCATGATATAATGTATAAAGAAGACTGTGCTGCAAGTGATTGTTGAAAAATAAAATAAATGTCTTTATTTCTCTTCTTGTATTATGTACTTATTGTTGCTTAGCCCTTAGTCTAGGCGCTACCAAGAGTGTTTCTATTAAGGTCTGTGTGCCATTCCAAATAGAATTGTCAATTTCCATTAAGGAGACCTAGATAGCATTTTAAAATAATCTCTACTGGGAAATTGGATTCCATTTGTAGATGCCGGCTGTAACTCAATCATTTGTGGAGACGTCTGTATTAGAAACTTCGATTTTCTAATAGATTTAAAGATTTGTATGATGAGATTTTTTAAGTCTTTTTTTTCCGTTTATTTGCGTACCATTACAATAAGCTCGGAATCTCCCTGCGTGATCGTATCAGAAATGATGAGATCCGCAGGAGAACTAAGGTCACAGACATAGCCCAAAGGATGACATGCCTCAAGTGGCAATGGGCAGGGCACATAGCGAGGAGAACAGACAGCCGTTGAGGCGGAAAGGTCCTCGAGTGGAGGCCACGTACAGGAAGTCGCAGCCGTGGCATGCCTCCTACAAGGTGGACCGACGATCTGGTAAAGATCGCGGGAATCCATTGGATGCGGCCGGCACAAGACCGATCTGTGTGGAGAATATTGGGGGAGGCCTATGTCCAGCAGTGAACGTCTATTGGCTGAAATGATGATGCTGATGATGATGGTTACAATAAGGGTGTTGAAAAGGTCAGAGAATGGAAGACGAGCAGACGGATCACCTGGTGGTAATCGATTGCCGCCGTCCATGGACGGACACCCAGATACAACAGTCATAAGTGCACTGAAATCTTTAAACTCTCCTTCCCCTCGTATCGGGCCTCCGGTACCCTCACTTACTTGGTGAAACACAACACTGGCGTTACTTCAAGCCGGTTTTGTGAGTCCGTGGTATCCCTCCGGTCGAGCCGGACAGTTCATGACGAAGCGTGGTTCTTCCACGGTAAAATTTTAGTATGTGTGAACTCTCATATACTCTCATTTTTTTATGTGATAGACAGCAGACGAGCATGACGGTCACCTGATGGTAAGCGATAGCCGCCGCTTATGTACACCCGCGACAGTGGAGTCACAAGTGCGCTACCACCTTTAAGCCCACCTTTCCCACGGATTGGGTTTCCCTCACTCATGCACCGAAACACAGCACAGTGCTACTTCACGCCGGTTTTCTGTGTGTCCGTGGTATCACTGCGGTCGAGTGGGACCGTTGAAAGAAAGAAAGAAAGAAAGAAAGAAAGAAAAAACATTTATTTGACACAAAAGAGATTACAATTCAAACTTAAAATAATACTAAACAACTAAAATTAAAATAGTGTGCCAACATGCTGAGTGGAAGCCTACTTCCACTCAGCATGTGCCGTGGTGATAGGTATCGCCACGACGCTGGTTTTCAATGGTCACCATGGTAGAGGAGAGCGAGGCTCTGGCAAGAGGTGACGGCCATGCAACCAAAGTTTCAAATAAAATTATATATACATATCATACCAAACTACAAAATATTAAGGCGACCAATCCATTCGTTTCATTTTCTTTGTTCTAGACTTACAAATACATATATTAGTTGTTATTTTATATTTATTTATTTATTCATCACGCTTGCTGAATAAACTGACTATCTAACAAATATAATCTATACTTAGACCTAAACGTATAAATTAAGACTGAGTTCCTTATTGGCGGTCGTTCTTGTCTAAGCGTGGATCTTCCACAGTTAAAATTTAGTTTATCTGAACTTAGTACTCTCATCTTAATTATGATTTACATACTAATTTGAGGGCTCGACCGGCAGGCGATTTAGTATAACTTAAATTAATTTAAACCATGTTCCAAGGAATTTCACAGTCAGTATGTCAGGAATACTATGAAATAATTCTCACAACATCTTATACATTGACCTGATTCCGTACTAAGTAGCTTAAGCACTTGTGTTACAGATATCAGGCAACAGAGGAACACAAATATATACTTAAATACATATATTACACCCAGACACTGAACAAACACAAGTGTTCATCGCACTGTTACGAGCCTCGAGAGATTTAGGTTTTTAAAAAATAAAATTAATTAATTAAGGTTTAGGCAGCCGTCTAGCTCGGATGGTAGGATGAGACTGGTGAGTGAATGCATGGATGGCGTATGGGACATATGAAAGTGCTGAGCTAGCATAAAGGGAGGACTAGTATGCAATAAGGGGTGCATAGTCTAACTATAACACCTCCCGGGGGTAGACTAAACATCGGGGTAGAAGAAACGATGTTTAGGAAAAAGGTTTACTTTATAAGGATGGGTAAGTATTAAGGTAAGTATACTCTAAAGGTAAGTATTATACATTTCTGCGTATACTAGGAGATGGAAGACTTTCAGCTTCGGTATGACGCTTGATGATTTTCAGAGGAATAGCCGGTTCGGGATCAGGAGTCTGCTCTACAGGTAAGTCTACAGGATCAGGACGAGAGGATCTCGGGAAAAGGTAAGTTAGGCGACTGCGCGATTTAATGATTAAAAACAATTTACAAATACAAAGGATTACAACTAAACATATTATAACTATAATTGTAGCCGAGTAATGGGTCTCGTATTTAATTATTGGGTGTTGATTTAGAATTTTATCAGTTTGCTCAGATACAGATCTTAATCTGGATTTCGTTTCTGACGTAAAGAAATCTAAATCGAAACTCTGTAACTTAAGGGGAGTCTCATTACTCGTTACTTTGTTAAAACTATCCAAAGTACAGCACGTTTGGTTTATTATATTAAAATCGGGTTGAACGACAGTAACATTGATTTTTAAATTGCTAAATTTAGGTATCAACTTAGTACTTCTACAATATGCAATGCAGTTATTGGGTACAGTAAGTATACCTGTGCCTATAATACTTATTTCTATAATTTTCTGATTTTGACATTCTATGTATAATTTATTATTTTGTGACTGTACAAAAATCCAATTATTATGACTAAGTGGTGTCCATAAATCTACACTCCCGTGGATGAAATCGGTTTTACACTGCACTGGCATAGCCCTTATCACTTTGGTTATCATTTCACTCTCACAGCTCGGGTTCGCACTGACGGGGAACACGGTGGTGACGTCACAGATGTTCTCGCGCGGGCTTATCGCTATGCATTCCTTCAGTGAGTCAACGTTACAATATTCGGATCTATCCTTGGTCATTGCTACATATTTACTGTTAGGTATTACATATGTAAATGAGTATGGCTTTAAACTATCATGAGGTATAGGTAATGCTATACTGTGGAACAAATCAAATTCCTTAGGGGAAACTAAAGGTATTCTTAAAACAAACACAATCTTATTATTTAAACTATAACATACTATACTAGACACGTTTAATAAAAGATGAATATTATTTAATGCTAAACTAACAGGTAACTTATAATCTACAGGTAGGTGTCGGTAGTTATCGACAATTTCTTCGTAGAGCTGCGTGGGAGTCAATATAGCCGGGTGCATAATGTTTTGGTTACTCAACATAATAGCGTTGGTAATATCTTCTAACCGAAACGATAAAGTTAACAAAGAAGCTTCTAGACTATTTAAGATCGAATTAATATTTGATTTGATAGTAATTTCATTTGATATTGATGAAATGTTTTTTAATTTCAGGGAGAAGTTGTCGATAGCGATGTTAAGGTTGGCCTCGTTAATTTTTATAGTATTTAATGTTTTATTAAATTGAGATAAAACTGAGGAGGTAATTAAGACATTTTCTTTGATTAACGATGCCAATCTTTTCTCGTTATTATGTACACTTTGGATGGCGTTATCATATTTAATACCGTCATCTTCACTCAAAGTCCCGAATATAGTTTTGGCAAGAGAGCCAACAGCGCCTATCCACGCTCCTCTCTTGAACCTTTTATCTACCAGATGAGAAATAGCGGAATATTCAGAAACCAAATCGTGATATCTAATTGTTAGTGGTTCGAGTATATTATGGCATTCTAATTTGTATGTCGTTTCTAATTGTATCTGACTACATAATAAGCGAAGTGTACCTAAAATACTATTTATATTTCTAATGTGAGGTTCAATATAAGATATGTCGATAGGTGTTATAACATCCAAATGGCTCACGCGAATTTTCAGTTCACCGATTGGATCAAAGTATATACCGGGGCTAGAGTTGATTTCCTGGACAAACTCCGGGAGACCTTGGGCCATCACGCTGTAATGAAAAGAGACATTCTGTTGGATGATCACTTAACTATATTATTTAAAACCTAATACGTATCATACCTTTATCCTATATATCATATAAAGTAGTATAGAGTTATCTCAGATTAATAACTGAATAACTAACCTAAGCTATAGAATAATATAATATTTACCTAAGTATTAAAACGTAACCTATACTTAGTCAAAAGAGATAAACAACTACTTTGTTTTTAGCTGTCTGGACTATCAACAGGTTTGACTTCGTCGAAATGATGTTTGACGTGTCGTCTGTTTATTAACAACGAAAGATTATGGTTACCATGAATCTTTACGATTTTGTATGGGCCCTTCCATACTGGGGACAAAGCTTTGCGCATTCTCAGGTGGTTTTTTAACATAACGTACTGGCCTACTTTGTACTGTACCGGGCGAGTACGGGAATCATAATAAGATTTAGAAATATTCTTAGATCTTTGAATAAATTCTAAGGCTTTATTTCTAGTATGTTTTAAGCGATGTTGGAGCATTTTTACGTACTCCGGGTATGTTGTATTATTACTGTCATCGTATACCGAATCCGGTATACGGGATTTATATCCGAATAGTAGTTCAAACGGAGAGTAGTGCGTCGTCGAATGCACTGCAGTATTATAAGCGAGCATAGCCGTGTAGACATACCGGGGCCAATTATCTTGATTTTCGTTAACATACGACTTTAGATATTCTTTTAAAGTGGAGTGTGATCTTTCCAAGGCACCCTGCGTTTGTGGGTGATAAGGGGCGGACCATAGTTGTTTGGTTTTTAGGAATTCGCATGTCTTTTTGAATACCTCGGCAGTAAAGTTGGTACCTTGGTCGGTAAGTATATATTTGGGTATACCAAACAATGAAATAAAATGGAGAAGACACTCGCATGATTCCTCAGCAGTGTTACTGCGAATAGGATAGGCAATTGAGTATTTGGTGAGGTCATCTTGCATTGTCAAGATGTACCTAAGTTTGGCTGCGCCTGATTCAGGTAAAGGACCTACTATGTCAATGGATAATCTCTCGAACGGAGAAGTCGAAGTGGATGTTATTATCATGGGCGCTCTATTAACTTTACGTAGGGCTTTATTCGTTTGACATGATGTGCATTTTTTAATATAGTTGTCGATATCGCTACGCATATTTTTCCAGTAAAATCTTTCTTTTATGCGGTTTAACATCCGGACAGCTCCTAAATGTCCGGCTATTGGGATGTCATGATTTTCCTTAAGGATCTTTGGGATTTCACTCATTGCTGGATATATGATAGAGTCGTGATAAATATGGATGTGTATATTAGTTCCGTCAAATAAGTAACTAAACATGTTGTATATTTTTACAAAAGAATGTTTATCAAATGGATTCTTAAAGTCAGATGTACTAATTTCATTTATCGTGGGATATGACATCATTATTTGATCGCGTATATATTTAAGGGATTTGAAAATATCTGAGTACGAGTAATCATCGAAGTGGTGTACTTTCGTGAATAAGTAAAGGTAAGTTTTATTCTCTAATGTAAGTGGTAAAAAGTTATTTAATGTTCTTTCTAATTTCAGGAATTCACTACGATCAGGCTCTGGGCAATTATTTATGATTTCCTGGACATAAGGCATGGACTCGTCCAGGTCTATCGACGTAGGTATAATGATTAATTTCTGAGTTGCCTTTAAGAGTGTTTCATTATGTTCTGATATTTGAGTGTCATGTGATCTTGCAGGTGATTTCAAGAATTTGCTATAGGTTTCGTCGGATACAGGTAAGGTTTCAGCAGACGGAGAGGGAACTTCGCCTCTGGATGGGGAAGAAGGTAAGTTCTCAACAGACGGAGAAGGAACTTCGCCTCTGGATGGAGAAGAAGGTAAGTTTTCAGGTGTTGGAGGGTTCCCGTGATCAAGTGAGGTAGTACCAGGTAAGTCATTTTGTATTTCAGGGTTGGAGTTAGAAGGTTGAGTTGGATTATGTGCAGGTAAGTCACTTTGGTTTTCAGGGATTGGAGGTTGGAGTTGCGGTGAGGGTAAGTCAATTGTTGGAGTGGCATTAGTCGCCTGTGGATCAGTAAACTCGGCAAGAATATCTGAAAGGTCGATTTCATTATCGCCTCTTAAAAGGTCAATAAAGGGCATGCTATCACCCTCTTCGGATAGGTTGGGAAGTTGAATATTCAAGTCATCGAGAGTCAAAGGACTAAAAGGTAGTTCACCTTCGGTAAGAGGATCAGTAGGATTTTGTACTTGGGATGGATTAGGGGAGTTATTTGTTGATTGATCTGAAGGGTTAGTAGGAATTACAGGATTAACTGGATATCTGGAGAGCGCATCGGCTGCAGAGTTCAATTTACCTTTACGGTAGGTTATCTCATAATCATACTCTTCTAATTTTAATCTCCACCTTTGGAGTTTACTACTAGGATCTTTATGATTAAATAACCATTTCAGAGGCCGATGATCAGTGACGATGAGGAACTTTCGGCCGTACAGGTAAGGACGGAATGTTTTGCAACCGTATAGGATGGCTAGCAATTCCTTTTCAGTGGTGCTGTAGTTAATTTCGCTTTTATTAAGCGTTCTTGAAGCAAAAGCAACCGGTTGGTCCTTTCCGACTGGACCTTGAGAAAGGACAGCACCAATTGCGTGGTTTGAGGCATCGCAAGTGAGGATAAATGGTTTTGTGAAATCAGGATAGATTAAGAGAGGGGCAGTTGTGAGCTTATGTTTCAGGGTATCGAAGGCTAGTTGCTGTTCATTCTGCCAGACGAAAGGTATGTCTTTCTTTAATAAATTGGTAAGTGCTTTGGCGACCTTAGAGAAATCAGGGATGAAGCGACGATAATAGGATACAAGGCCGAGGAATGACTTGATATCTTTGGGACTTTCGGGAGTTGGAAATTCAGTTACGGCCTTGACCTTTTCGGGGTTTGGCTTTACACCATGCTCTGTGATTATGTGACCTAAATAACAGACTTCACGCCTTAGAAATTCGCATTTGTCGGGTTGGAGCTTTAGATTGAAATTGCGGATTCTTTGAAAGATGGCTCTTAAATTGCTTATGCAAGATTGCAGATCGTGACCATACGAAACGACGTCATCTAGGTACACAAAGCACCGGATGCCCTGGAGGCCTGATAGGACAGAATTCATCAGTCTTTGGAATGTGGATGGGGCATTCTTGAGCCCAAACGGCATCCGATTAAATTGGAAGTGACCCTCGGGTATTGTGAAGGCTGTTTTGGCTTTATCGGCTTCCTTTAGTTTTATCTGGTGAAATCCAGATGCCAGGTCCAGCGTAGAGAAGTAAGAACTATTACCAAGTTGATCTAGTATTTCGGTAATTTGCGGAATGGGGTAAGTGTCGCCAATAGTAATGTCATTTAACTTTCGATAATCGATAACGACACGCCATTTTTGCGTGTTAGAAGCGTCTAGCTTCTTGGGTACAACCCAAATAGGTGACGACCAGGGGGAGTCGGAGGGCTCTATGATGTCTTGCTCAAGCATTTTATCAATTTGTTTACGTACTTCGGATTTATGGATTTCAGGAAACCTGTATGATTTCGTATGAATTGGGACATCTGTTGTTGTTTTGATTTCATGCTGTAGGGCATTAGTATAGGTCAAATGTTCTCCGGGGAGATAGAAAATGTCGGAAAATTCGGAACATAATTGAAGGAGTGATTCTTTCTCTTCATAATTGAGGTGTGAGACACGTAATTGACTGAGCACTTCCTTAGTACGTTTATAACAATCTTTAGAAACGTTTATATGATTCACCGGAATGGATGGCTGTTCAGTGAATTTAGAAGGATCAAAAGGACTAAGTTTAAGGTTCAGGTCTGACTTTACATTAATTGGTTTATCTGATGTATTGATAACGGATATATTTATTCTGTGGTTTTTCTTAACAAGTACTAGGCAATTTGCGATTAATAAATCATTGGAAAGTTTTTGATCAAGGACTAAACCTTCTTTAATTTCAGGGTTGGAAACCGAACATTCGATAATGGTCTCGGTTCTGGGAGGAATAATGTAAGCGGGATCATGGAAATGTAATTTTTCAGATGCTTTTCCGATATGGAGAAGATTATTATGATAATCGATGTTGCAGTTATGAGCATTGAGCATATCAGAACCAATTATACCATCATAAGGTAAGTTTATCGTGTCGATTACGTGGAATGAATGTGATATGTTTGATTTGGAGAATTGTAATTTTAATTGGAAATGACCCCTAGTGCGGATCGTTTCATCAGCAGGGTCAATACCCTTTAGCTGAATAGTTTCCTTAGTAAGTTTAGGGTGTTTCTCAATGCATGAATGTTTTAAGAGGCTAACAGATGAACCTGAGTCAACCAGTAAAGATAATGGGATATCAGATATAGAGGTCTTTATTAGGATATGAGGCAATAATGTTTTTGCCGGATTATTAGTTATCTCATAAATATTGGATTTAGTAGGATTTCGTGGTTTAGTTTCTTTGTTAAAAATTGGTTTGGATGTTGAAGATAAGGGCAGGTCAACTTTATGTTGCTGCTTGGATTCAGAGGACTTCGACAAGCGATCATGTAGCGATGCTTGCGATTTAGGAAACAGTGGCGAGTCAACTTCTGTAAGTTGTCCCTTGGATTCAGAGGGTTGTGACAAGCAATCATGTAACGATGCTTGCGATTTAGGATTCGATTCATATGTGGGACGAGCAGTGTCGGTTTTGATTTTAGAATGTCCCGCACGGCACTGGGACGAGACAGTTATTCGTTTTTTGAACTGTCGTCAACTGTATCATAACTATCGTCTGGATTGATTGGATTAACATCATTGATGGGTTCCGGTGCACCATCAGACATGTAATGGACTCGATGAGATGTGCCTGGCTGGTTGCGATCAAAATTCTTGAAGCGATTATTGTTGAATTCTCGTTTGCGACACTGTTCCAGGGTATGTCCTGGGGCTTTACAATACCTACAGAACGGAGTAGAAGAGTTGTTGTTACCATTAGGGTAATTGTTAGGATAATTATTTCTGAAATTCGGCTTAGGGTTTGATTGATTACTAGGGCCTTGATAACGACGATTTTGATGATTGATTGGCCTTTCTTGACGAGGTGATGAGCTAGACTGGCTATTTGGCTTATACAATGTTTGCTGTATCCTTTCCTCAGAGATTGCGATGTTTATCGCTTCATTTAGGGATCTTGCTGATTTGCATCTAACAAAATTCGATAAACGGGGTAACAGACCCATTTGAAAATGATGGAGGGCTAGTTCCTCCATGGCTGCAGTTCTTCCTACCATTTCCCTGCTTTTATGGCCGTGAGAAATTGAAATTTCTGTTAATAACTGGGACAGACATGTCTCTATCCTTAAAGCGTATTGGCTTACAGGCTCTGACAGATTTTGCTTACACTCCTGTAAGTCTGTGAGGAGATGCGCATAATGCTTCCTTTCGCTAAATTGGGTTTTTAGAAAATCTTTTAACATTGCCCAGTCGGTGAATTCTTTTATAGAGCATGCTGACTCAGCTTTGCCCTCTAATTGGCAAAGGATAAATTTAAAAAGGATATCCTTTTGTGAATCGGATGCTAGATCGTATGCATTTTGACAATTGACTAAAAATGAATTTAAGTGATCTCTAGAGCCATCGTATGGCTTGATAAACTTTAGCAGTGTAGATAACTCGATTTCGGTTTTTGTTACTACCGCTTTTCTTTTTGACTGAGATCTGGTAGAAGGTCCCGGAGGGGGCAGGAACTGCGGCGTTTGGCCGTCCTCCTCCACGTCAGTTAACACAACCTCAGGCCTTTCAAATTTCGGGCTATTTGACCTTTCTGCCATTTTATATATATACAATTAACTAGAACAATTAATACAATTAAAAGAAAAGGAATAGTAATAATAATTTTATAAAATTATTAAATTAAATTCACGGCCAATAACACACTTACTGAATTGAACTGAACTGAGCTGAACTGAATTGAAATGAACTGAATCGAACTTAAAATAATACACGAAACAATAATGAAAAGAAATAGCAATGACCAAGTTACTCACAGGATAGCGGATAGCGCGATAAGGATGAACATTTCTTCTTAGAATTGGCGCTGTTTGGTTAGACGTCTGCGTGTGTGTAGATAAGCCTCGGGTCGTCGCGTCGCGTCGTAGCTTGTTTACCGGTCACAGCACTTATGCGTGACGGTGGGCAAACTGCTATTCTTGATGATGATGAGTTTGATGACCGGCTGCAGCACACAGGTATGCAGGTGATACGCAGCAATGGGCCTCTCTGGAACTCGTCACGGACACTCGGAACTTCTGGGCCGGGCCTTGACTCGGTGCGGTAATGAAAGTTCACACAATGGAGTCGGCACTTACAGTTCAACACACTCGCGTCGGAATAGGATTTAGAACTTAGAGACGAACCGGGGACTCTTTTGAATCCCTTTACGCTGCCACCATTTGTTACGAGCCTCGAGAGATTTAGGTTTTTAAAAAATAAAATTAATTAATTAAGGTTTAGGCAGCCGTCTAGCTCGGATGGTAGGATGAGACTGGTGAGTGAATGCATGGATGGCGTATGGGACATATGAAAGTGCTGAGCTAGCATAAAGGGAGGACTAGTATGCAATAAGGGGTGCATAGTCTAACTATAACAGCACGAAAGCTTGTCCAGGGTGGGAATCGAACCCACGACCTTTGGCGTAAGAGGCAGGGTCACTACTAATTGCGCCATCCGGTCAGTAAGCCGGCCGGTGAAATACATGAATACAGTGTGTTTGCACGAATACAGTTTCAGAAACGCTACGAATAGTACAAAGCCGGTTTTTGGCAATTGAGATTTTGAACTTAAGCACAACTGAAGTGCACATTTTGTGTGGAAAGTTTAAATTCATGCTCTCAATTGAGAAACAAGCCATTTATGAGAGAGTCATCATCATTATCATCATCATCAGCCCATTTAAGTCCCCACTGCTGGGGCACGGGCCTCCCTCAATCACATGAGGGTAATTGCCATACTCACTACGCTTGGCAGACGGGTTGGCGAGGGTTTTGATAAAAATGCAGAGTTTTCCTTCTCTGGGTGCTGATGATCATGCCAGCAGCTTTACCTTAGTCGCCTTTTACGATACCTCGGTAAGAATGAGGGTGGCCTATTCTACTCTGCCGGGGACCACATGGCAGTTATATATAATTCATTGTAATCCGGATGTTCTCGAGCCAGTACACCAGAAATTCCCAATGGAAAATTTTAAATGTAATATTCAAGCTTCTCTTTTCTATCTTGTTAGTCAATATTATTTTAGGCTTGTATCTGCTCGACCTTTGCATGAACTTGTTAAATGTATAAAACTCTTTGTTCTTTTGCTTTTTTTAAATTGTGTGCGTGTATATATATACTCATTCATCGTCGTTATTATTTACTGGAGCGATGGTAACTTCAGTTTTAGCTCTGGATTTTTGGAATGTATCTGCATAATTTTATTTGTGTCTTAGAGTTGATTCTGATTCTTTGTACATACTTGTAAAGGAACGCTGTTAATACCCGTAACACAATTTTCTAAACTAATACGGTTGTTATCGTTTGCTAAAGTCATCATCATCATCAGCCCATTTAAGTCCCCACTGCTGGGGCACGGGCCTCCCTCAATCACATGAGGGATAATTGCCATACTCACCACGCTTGGCAGACGGTTTGGCGAGGGTTTTGATATATTTGCTAAAGTATCAGCCTATAAACTGTCCAGGGGCGTAGCTATCGCTGTATCTGCCGTATCAATTATGCGGGGCCCCCGGCCACGGGGGCCCCCAAAGTGTGTAAGGAAATAAATAAAAAACTTTCTATTTTATTTTATATTCTGATATTGTCATTATGTTATTAGAGTATTTAGACCTGCAATTCGCAATGGCGCAACACGTTGCAGGGCAGCCGCTGAAATGGCGTCGGCGCTATCCTTATGCAACCCTACAATTAAAAAATGTTTTTCTTAAAGGTATATACTATTTATTAAATAACCATGCCCAAATTTGAGGTCCGTTTTTGTTGGTGAAAAATTGATTCACTTAAAAATTGGCCGCTTTTGGCGTGAATTAATTTTTCGCGTACGCGTTGGACCCAACATTTGTGAATGCTTATTTAATAAATAGTATAAGTGTTTGCGGAGAGGTTGTAACCCAGAAATTGTTTAAAATAGATCCGGTTTAGTAGCTAACAATTTTACTCGATTGGCGTCGCTAGTAAGAACCTTAAGAAAATCATTTTTTAATTGTAGGGTTGCATATAAATAAGGATAGCGCCGACGTCTACTCCGCGGCTGCCCTAAAACGTATTGCGCCATTGCGAATGCAGGTCTAAATAACCTAATAACACAATGACAATATCAGCTCCCCCCAGCCTAACAACGCTTAATTGCGCAGGAGTCCCAAATTAATTACCCCACAGCTAGTTCTGAGATAATCCGTCGGCGCGTCGCCGTAAACAATTAGCCAGTTTCAAGTTCGCCGCTTTATGAAGTTTCATTAAGTTACAAGTAGTTTCAACTCTCTGGAATTCGCTAAGTTTTGTCAGCATAATTTGGCTAGTTGAAACTGGTTTAGGAAAGTGTTTAAAAATTAAAGAAAAACATGTTCTTCCTTTTTTATGTGGTCTGCTCTCTGGTCATTTATACCTATCTATAAGAAATATTTTTATTGAATTTTTGTTATAAATTATCTATGTATATATTATTATTGGGTATGTATGTATTGTTTATTATTATTTATGTAATTGAATAATATTAATATATAAAATAATGTATAATTCTGCCATTCTCAATTTCATTTGTTAAACTACTTTGCACTGCCTTCCCTTATTATTACGAATACGATATTTCTTTCCTCTACCCAAAGGTTGTCTGGAAGAAATCGCTACAAGCGATAAGACCGCCTTATTGTACTGTCTGTTGCTGTAGTATCATGCTTGTATTTTATTTTTGTGCAATAAAGAATATCTATCTATCTATCTATGTTATATCTCATAATTTGACCAGATTTCGTACATTAGGTTGAAGCATGCTTTTAAAGATGTCTAAATTTAAATAAATAAAAATGATTTATTCAGAAAAACACCATTACAAGAAAAAATATAGGACTGTTCTTACACAATGTCGCCCTGTGTTGTGAGAGACAGGCTCTTTATGGTAAAACGGTGGCACACAATACACGTGTTTTTTAATCCTTACCTAAACTAAACTAAATTTAATTAAATTGGACATTAGGATGCCTGCGCGCGCGCGCCCGCGCGTTTATGTGCGTTATGGTATATGCGCGTGTGGTGTGTGTTTGTGTGTATGCGTGTGCATGTGTGTGGTGGGTGTCCGTGTGTGTGTGTGTGTGTGTGTGTGTGTGTGTGTGTGTGTTGTATACCTCGTAGTGTGGTGAATTAATAGTGTATATATGTATGAGCATGCTTTTTTTTAAATGTCATAGGTGGCAGACGACAAGACGGATCACCTGATGGTAATCGATTGCCGCCACCCATGGACACCAGTAGAGATACAAGTGCGCTGCCAACCGTTA
>JADPWL010000126.1:0-11933 GCA_019059595.1 Marasmia exigua
CTGATTGAGAGGTAGTCATCGAAGTTTAGATCTAAAAACTTATAAAAATAACTTTTTCACTTTTATTCTAATTAATAATGTCAATTCATTTATTCTTCTGTAATTGAAAATATATTTTAGTTAACTTAAGTATTACTATGGAAGTAATTAATAAATTAAGTCATTAATATTTTGAGGCTACAAATGACATTAATAATTAGACAAATGTAAATATATTTAGTAGCTTTTTATCATAAATAAAACGTTTAATACGAGATAATATAATTATAAAAAAATTATGCAATTATGAATAATCGAGTAAAAATATTTCTATAGATTTACTTATATAAAAAATATATAGAATCACTTATATAGAAATATATAGAGTTTTATATAAGATGAAAATTGTTAAATCAGTATGTAGGGTTCACTAATTTAGTAATAAAACCACAATTATATATATCCAGGCACACGCTCTCGCTGGCGTTCGGTGACAAGTGACCGGACGGGTGAGCGAGTGAAGGATTGCTCCCACCGGTCATCGTACAAGCGAGCGCGCGGCATTTATTTAACTTTCATAGACATTACATCTACCTTTTACAAAAAAGAAAAGAAAACAATTAGCATCAATCTAAAACATAAAGATATCAATCACATGTAGGTAACCTAACATTAATAATACCAGCTGGTCAAGCAGCAAAATAAGTTTGACAATCATTATTCTATTTATGGCATTTCAATCATTATTAAGTAACGAAATTATATTTATAAAATTTTTATGGTAACTGAAATTGAATATTATTAATTATTATCCTCATTGCTACTATCAGGCTCATTACATCATTCTCATTATCACAAACTTTCCATGTTCCTTCTACCTTCTTCAAATGCACTACGTTTCTACGTAGTCTTTGCCCTGATTCATCATTCTCTACTTCAATATCATTACCATTCTTCTGGACAACCGTATGTGTAGCATCATTAAAAACGGATTGACAATTTATTTTCTCTAATCATGTTCTTCACGTAAACTTGGTCCCCGATCTCAAGATTAGCTTCTGCAGCATGACGTCTCCGGTCAGCATACTCTTTCCCTTTGGCTTTCATCATGGTGTCTTTATCTCTTGTTTCCAGATCTGTTGTATGTTCTACATCCACCACAGAGGGCAGCTTGTCTCTAAATTGTCGTCCATAAAAGAGCTCAGCCGGAGATTTACCTGTGGTGCAATGAGGTGTACTATTGTACATGGTTAAATATTTAAGCATATCGTCTTGCCAAGACGTTTTTGAGTCTGACTTATTTTTAGTCGTTTTAATATGTCACGGTTCTGTCTTTCGACTTCACCGTTTTGCTGTGGCCAATAGGGTATACTGTGAAATATCCGAATACCATATTCTTGCAAAAACTACAAAATTCACCGCTAGTGAACTGCCTACCGTTGTCAGCTGTGATGCTAACTGGTGTACCTAGCCGAGAGAATATCTCCTTTAGCAACCCGATTGTTTGTCTCGCGTCTATAACTTTGGTGATTTTAATTTCCTTGTATCGACTATAGTAATCTACTATAACGAGAAGATAGTGTCCACTCGGCAATGGCCCCAGGTAGTCCTATGGCTACATCAATCCATGGTTGTGTTGGCAACTCTCTTCTGCGCATAGGATTTGGAGGGTTTGGAGCAGAGACCAGAGTGCAACCCTTACAAGACCGAACATAACGTTCAGCATCGCTGTCAATTTTAGGCCACCATACCTTGGAACGTAACCGAGTTTTCATAGCTACGATGCCAGGATGGCCTTCATGTGCAGCTGCTAGTACTCTTGATCTTAAATTAGAGGGAATTACAATTTTGTTTCCACGCAAAAGTATGTTATCTTGAAAACATAATTCATGTTCAAAAATCTTGTAATTTTTTACACTCTGGTCCCAACTACTGCTGTACACACCGGTTTTTACTAATTTCAATTCGCTATCTGCGTCCGATGACTGTTTCAATTCATTTAATGTTATTGCTGTAGGGCAAGTATGACTAACCACTAAATTAATATAATTATCGTCATCGAAAGATCGCGGTGTCATAGTAACGGAACTGAGTCTTGACAAGGTATCAGCAATATTGTGTTTCCCTGGCTTGTAAACAATTTTAAAATTGTATGATTGGAGGCGCAAGACCCAACGCTCTATCCTCGCGCATGGCTTGGAATTCGGCCCAAATATCACTTCCAAAGGTTTATGATCGCTGACGAGCTCAAAACTGTCCTTACCGAAGAGATATTTGTCGAAATGTTCCACCGCCCAAACCAATGCAAGAGCCTCCTTCTCGGTTTGACAGTAGCGTTTTTCGCGATCTGTGAGGCTTTTATTACCGTAGGCAATGATTCGGGGCCCGGCGTCACCGTGCTGGACTAAGACAGCTCCTAAACCAACTGGACTAGCGTCCGCAAAAACTTGTGTCCTATCATTAGGGTCGTAGTATCCTAAGGTTTGAATATCAGTCATGGCACGTTTTAGCATTTTGAAGGCTTGGGACTGCTTATCTTGCCAATGTGATGAAATATCAGCACCTTTAGGCAATTTAAGTTTTAATAGTTCGCGTAATGGTTCGGTCAATGTCGCCAAATTGGGAATCCATTTCCCTACGTAGTTCACGAGTCCTAAAAAACTCTGGACTTCCTCCAATACGGAGGGCTCCCTAAATGTCTCAATAGATTTCACATATTTATCTAAGGGCTTGACCCCAATTTCCGACAATTCATGCCCAAGGAAATGAACCAGTCTTACTTTATACGCACATTTTTCTTCGTTGAGGAGGACGTTATTATCTTTTAGGACTTGCAATACTTTCTTAAGCCTTGCATCATGTTCAGCTTCATTGCTCCCAAATACGACAATATCATCAATAAAATTTACCGCTCCCTGGCAGGGCAACAAAACCATTTCTAAGGTTTTTTGGAAACATTCAGGAGCACATGAGATACCGAACATGAGGCGTTTGTACCTATATAGTCCGCGGCTACAGATGAATGTTGTAATAGGCCTGCTACCTTCGCTGATCTCTAGCTGATGGAAAGCGTTTTTGATATCTAATTTGGAGAACACTTTGGCGTTCCTAAATTGGGGAAGCAATTGTTCCATAGTCGGCAACGGGTGTTTCTCGCGGATGATTGCCTGATTTGCCTGTCTCATGTCCACGCAAATTCGTATGTCGCCATCACCCTTAAGTACGGGCACCAAAGGAGATATCCAGTCGGACGGGCCATTGACCTGCTCAATGATGTCTAAATCAAGTAATTCCTGAATCTTGTTGTTGATTTTGGTCTCAAGGGGTATCGGTACTCTCCGACATGGTTGAGAAACTGGTTTAATTGTTTCATCAATAGGAATGTGAATCTTGACATCTCTAAATTTCGGAAATGCCCGATGCTCGATAGAATTTATTAGTAAACCTACCTTCAAAACTCCCAGTTTAATAGCGCTGTCTTTGCCAAGTAAATTCCTTGTCCCATTTTTAATGACATAAAAGGTTGCTGTGTCTTTTAACGATCTATCTCCAAGAGTAATTGTAGCTTCAAATGACCCTAATACTTCCAGAGAGTTACTGCTTCCATAGGCCATAAATTTTCTATTAGGATTTTTATCCTGGTTGGTGACACGGATACCACAGCGTTTAAGGTTTTCCCAAGTAACATCGCTAATGATATTGCACTTACTTCCCGAGTCGATTATCATGTCGATGTCTATGCCTCCAACTAAACATTTGACATTGTCATCACCATCTAAATGAAAGATGTAATCGATTTCTTCAGGTTTGAATTTTTTCGGAATAGTATCAACTTTCGGTGAGGGGTTATTATTTGCCGTAGGTTTGCGTTTCTTAGGTGCAGTTCTGCAATATCTTCGAAAATGCCCTAGGTAGCCACATTTTAGACATTTTTGGTTACGAGCACGACAAACCTTATCATTACTGGAATGGTTTCCACCACAGCGACTACATAGATTGAAGCGAGTTTTGGGTGTTGTCTCCACTCTATTTATCAACTGTCCCTTATTAGCCAGATCAAAATCATTTAATTGCCTCTTAACTGCTTCCAAGGCATTGGCTTCTGAAATTATCCTATCTAACGTAGCGTCATCTCCCAGAGTTAAGATCTTTTTCCGCAACTCCACTGACTCACATTTCTCCGTAATTTGGTCAATCAAATGCTCATCAGCATTTGAAAACTTACACTGAACGCTTTGTTGTCTAAGCCTGACTAGGAATTTTTTCAAACTTCTCCGCAGGCTCTTGTTTAACCAGCCTAAACAAATGCCGCTCGTAGACTCGGCTTTGTTTTGGAGAAAAGTATTCGTCTAGTTTGCTAACTGCTGTATTGAATACATCGCTTTCCGCCTCAGCAACATCGATGTGGGCGCCCGGTATATTATAATATATTTCTTGTAGAGCTAATCCGCCCATATGTAAAAGCGTTGCTCTTTTCGCCTCCGGCGTAGTTACGCTCGCTGCAGTTAAATATAATCCAAGGGCTCTTTTCCATTTTTCCCATCGCAAACCCATGGATGCTGGGTCACCTTTGCAGTCTAGTGACTCTAATGGGGGTAGTTGTGACATAATTTCGGTTACCTGTAATCAATGATTTGATATTTAAGGTACCGTTTAACTCTTGTCAAACACCTCATCATGGTTTATTGTAGGTACCGTTCAGCTTCGCTGAACTACCTCTTGCATCATCATGTTAGGTACCGTTTAGTTTCACTAAACTACCTCTTGCATCATAGTATTAGGTACCGTTTAGTTTTACTAAACTACCTCTTGCGTCAACTTATTAGGTAGGTACCGTTTAATTTTATTAAACTACCTTTTGCGCCATCACATTTAGTAGGTACCGTTTAGTTTCACTAAACTACCTTTTACGCCATCGTATTTTTTTTTTATTTTTTATTTTTTTAGGTACCGTTAATATCTCGAACTACCTCTTGCACCATCGTATAGGTACCGTTTAGTTTTACTAAACTACCTCTTGGTCGAAATCCCTTCCGACGATAAATCGATTTGGTGCTTAATTAGGTCTTTCCCACCGACACAACCCATCGCGACGGTAAGTGGTATTACATACATACAATGCGTCAATCAAGTCTTGAAAATAAATGGTGGCGCCACTGTCGCTGACTTAAGAAATACTATGGTTACCCCCCCAAGGTTTTTTTTTTATAATTTTCTTGACGCACTGCAGCATGGTTATAATACAGCTGTTTGTCAACATTCGTTCCACGACTTCTTTGACGCACTGTAGGTACTTACCGTGCATTTTACAATAATGTTGTATGTATGTACTAAATATATTGTACACTTTATTTATTAGGTACCAATTGACGTAATAAGACCAGTAATTATTATTTCTCAGATATTCAAATCATCGATAAGTGCTTCAAATTGCGTTTCTCGTTTCCGCAACTTTTCGTGAAGTAATAACCTCTGTGCCCTATTAATTAGAGTAAAACACGACGAAAACAACTTCTAGCGTAATAAATTATATAACTTAAGGTCAACCCACATGAATTTAGCAATATTTTTGTTATAAAAGTTAACTTGACAGCAACAAGTAACAACAACCACTGGTCACATTTTGACAATGTACCTCTTGTTTTGACAGAAATTAGTTATTTCCTTTTGTGTTTGTACTTGCCCCGAGTAAGTTAATCCACTGGCAGGATCGCCACTTGTAGGGTTCACTAATTTAGTAATAAAACCACAATTATATATATCCAGGCACACGCTCTCGCTGGCGTTCGGTGACAAGTGACCGGACCGGGTGAGCGAGTGAAGGATTGCTCCCACCGGTCATCGTACAAGCGAGCGCGCGGCATTTATTTAACTTTCATAGACATTACACAGTATGTATTAGTTTTGAATGATTTGTATTGTGTATCACTATAACATAGGTACTGACAAAATTATTATAATGGATTATAAAAAAACGGTTATTTTGACTTACTACTTTATTTCTTTTTCTATGTTTTTACAATTAATCGACTTGAATTAATATTTTCGCGTGTAGCGGGCACTTTAGCATGGTTGTTTTACAAAAAACAGTACGAAAAAAAATGGCTGATGCTAACGTATGCGCACAAAAAAAATTGTGATGAAAAGGCCTATAAACCCTTAGAATAATAACTATAGCCCTATTCTAATTCTTTGTATAAACCCATCGCTTCATGAGATGGCGCTTCGAATGCCATCTATACACAGAACAAAGAATGTAACACTTTTTTTTGCATTCACTGATAAAACACCTGAAATTCAATAATATATAAACAATATCCATTTGAGGTTGTTTTTGTTTTGACGTTTTGTTTTATTCAGCAAAATGTCATCATGACATTTGTCATTGGTGCGTTCCGTTTCATCGGCTTTAGTTTGAACCAATACAAGAGTCTTACCATCACATTATAAATTTTGTTGCAAACTTAGATACCTATCGCTACATTTTTTTTCTCAAACTATGAACAAACAATTTAATTATAATAATTTATCTTAGTTTTAGATATTTTTAAGGTAGGGCATTGTGGTTTCAAGGTAGGGCATTGCCCCACAATGCCCCCCCCCTAGCTACGGCCATGCTGCAGGGCAAAGGCCTCCATCATAGAAATCAAGTTTTCGTCCTATGATGGGATTAAGCTTAATCACCATGCTTGCCAAATGCGGATTGGTGACCACAAACCCGAGCTATGTTCGAAAAGCTCGAAACATTCTTTTCACACAATTTACCACTTTGGGAGCGTCTCTTGCGCAAAATATTGTGTTTAAAAAAAAATGATGTTAAAAATTTCAACATCATTTTTTAAGACCTATCCATAGATATTTTTGAGTTTCAGTTTCAAGTATGGAGATCCCCAGTTTTTTTATTTTTTCCAATTTTTGTGTAAAAATCGTAATGCGGTTAACAAATTTGTGTAAAAATCATTATGCGGTTAACAAAATACATCTATTTACCAAGTTTCAATAATATAGTTCTTATATTTTTTGAGAAAAGTGGCTGTGACATACGGACGGACGGACAGACGGGCAGACGGGCAGACGGACAGACGGACAGACGGACAGACGGACAGACGGACAGACGGATAGACGGACAGACATGACGAATCTATACCTAAGGGTTCCGTTTTTGGCCATTTGACTACGGAACCCTAATAATGCTATGGTTGGCCAGTTTTCATTTTTACCGCTCCCTGATGAATGAATGAATGATAACTTTATTTGGCATAATACAAAACAAGGAAACTTTATTAGAACTTCCTAAAAGTCAATGTGAACTAACTTTCACCCAGCTCCAAAAAACACTACTAGGTAGGTACTCATTATAAAAATAGTAACATGATAGAATAAAAGAATACATTCAAACTCAAACTCATACTCAAATAATTCTTTATTTGCATAGGCTTGTACACAGCACTTACAAATCGTCATACATTTTAATGACTTGAAACTATTTATAAGTACTTACCTATGTATAATTTACATGCTAATACATATATATGTTGATACATAAAGTATACTAAAGAAATAAATAAATATAATGCGATTCTACCACCGGCTCCGGAAAGTTGTTTCAGGTCGAGAAGATCCAGCAAGAAACTCGCCAGTTACTCTTTTTAATCGCCAAACTTTCATACATTGATTGATTGAAAGCTTGTCCATAGTGAGAATCGAACCCACGACTTTTGGTGTAGCACAAACATTGAACCTAAAAAAAAATAAGTTTGGGTAAAGTGATTGAACTTTCACTTTGGGAAGAAGAATTTATTTCAAAGATCGAAAATGGCTAAAGAAACATGGGGTTTATCAAAGGAGTGGTTTTCAGTATTGAGCACACACTTCACTTCCTGATTCCCTCAGGTTGGCAAACACCAGCACGTGCTGCCCAGCATCATTTTATGCATGAGACTATTGCATAGATATGGAACAGATGCGCAATAATGTTATGGTAGTCGCTGAAAACCAGCGTCGGGGTTGGTCTCTTTGATCAGCACCGACTATTGCTGAGCGGCCGCCTGTTTGACACATACAGGGATAATGTTTGTCCTACTTCTCTTTTATATTTGATCCTCTGTCATTGCGTAGATATGTAGCATCACTGTGCATCTTCTATCGCATTTACAATGGGGAATGTTCCGAGGAGCTGTTCGGCCTTATTCCAGCTGCAATTTTTCACCACCGCACATCACGTCAGAACGCCAAATACCATCCACATCACCGGATGGATTTATATCGACTACAGTGCGTTTCTCACGTCATTTCCTATCACGCACATTAAAACTGTGAAACCAGCTGTCATCCGTATTGTTTCCGAACAGATACGACTTGGTGACCATCAAGAAAAGGGTGTACTCCTTTCTTAAGAGCCGGCAACGTAGGCATATGTGATACCTCAGGTGTTGCAGTTGTCCATGGGCGGCGGTGATCACTTTCCATCAGGTGTGCCGTCTGCTCGTTTGTCCGCTATAATGTAAAAAAAAAATATATCAATGTCTAGATGAATGAATGATAACTTTATTTGGCATAATACAAAACAAGGAAACCTGCAAGGGCTAATCACGCCCCCTCGTCTTCCAGACCGTGGTCCTCGGGTACGAGTGCCTGAGCTCCCCCCACATCGACATGGTGCTGATGAAGGAGCTCGGCTTCCCCTTCGAGCACAACCGCGCCAGCCGCGACATCTACATAGACGTGCTGTTCGAGAACATAGAGCCTGGTAAGCAGATAAATTATCATCATAATCTTAGCTAGGAGACGCCCAATGGACAACATTTCAAAATTGCTAAGCTCTGAAACAAAAAATACCAATTCTTTGTTTACTTTTCCGCTGCTCGAATATATATTTATTCATTTTTTACATTGCTTATTTACTGAGAAAAAAAATTAAAAACTAAAAAACGTAAGATGACGTCATCGGACGGCAGAATGTAAAATATTTCTTTGCTTAGCACATTATAGTTTTAAATTTACGAAATGCCAAACCCATGACATGTAACTGTCAAAAAAAAGACAACTTGTCAACGTTGAATGTATGAATGACGTTGACAATGTTGACACTAGTATTATTTACCTTTGATAGTAGTACCTTTTTTTTATTAAAACAATGATAAGCAAAGGAATATCGCTGTATTCAGCCGTCCGATGACGTCATTTGGCGCTTACGTCTATTTAGAATAAAAGAATTTCAATAATTATTTTATGCATGAAAATGGACAAATTTTGAAAAAAGAAAAAATATGGGTCTGTTAATTTTATGTCTATTTTCATATAAAAAAACAATATGGACATGTTAAAAATATGAAATGTTGTCCATTCTGGACATTTACTGACCGGCAACGAATCGACGCGTTCTAAATATGGTGCTGGAGGAGGATGCTTGGAATCCATTGGTCTGAGCATTGGACTATTTTATTATTATTTGATAGAAATGGGGTGAGCTCTGCGTCTCATAGCCACTGCGACCAGTAGATGATCTATTGTGGCAGCCCCGTAACCTATTACAGCACCTCATGCAGCCCAGTTCCAGGATAAACCCGAGAATGGAGCTGATGGGGGAGCTCTTGATCTTGTCAGCCGAGATCATGTGTGCTCCCAGGTGCCGGCTTCTGCAGCGGTGCAGCGCCATGCACTCGCCGAGGACGTGGATAATCGTTTCCTCGTCCTCGCGACAGAACCTGCAGATTTTGGTATCTGTAAGGCCATGTTGTGCAGGTCCTTGTTTAATTTGCAGTGCCCTGTGAGGGTCCGAGTGAGTGCCCTAACATGTCCTCTACTCAGTTTTGTTATCTCTACAGCTCGTCTCTGATCGAACGCCTGTATCAA
Organism: Marasmia exigua; assembly: GCA_019059595.1. Taxonomy (NCBI): domain Eukaryota; kingdom Metazoa; phylum Arthropoda; class Insecta; order Lepidoptera; family Crambidae; genus Marasmia; species Marasmia exigua. The sequence goes on from JADPWL010000126.1 coordinate 9,835, forward strand.
CGCCTTAGACTGTTCTAGTCGAGGTAGTCTTTTCCAATATTCAGTGCTTTGCTTATGCTCCCACTCTTTTAACTCGAACCTGACCATGCAGGCTGGAACGCCACTTATTGGTTCCGGTCCGAGTAGTGGGCTCTCTGCCCCGGCCTTTGCTAGCACGTCAGCGACCTCGTTGCCTCTGATATTACAGTGTCCCGGTACCCAAATCAGATTTACGATGTTGGCATTGCCAAGCTGGTTTAGGAGCAGGACACACTCGCTAGTGAGTTTGGAGTCAAGTTCACAGGATGTTACGCCTTGAGGGCAGCTTGACTATCTGAGAAGATGAATATCTTCTTATTCTGGAGATTCATTTGTAGACTCTCTTGGACACAGCCAATTATTGCGAAGACTTCCGCTTGGTACACCGTGGTATAGCGACCCAGGTTGGCGAATTTGCGTATTCCGCAGCGATCATTACAAAATCCCGCCCCGGATATGCCCCTGCTTCCTGGAGCCATCCGTATACCAAACGATGTCATTCTGCTTAACATTTCCGGGAGTTCCAGCCTCCCAGTCTTGTCTACTCGGTAACAAGACTGTAAACCGCTTATCGAAGCGTTGTTCACGGACCATGGAGTCAGAGGGCATATCCATGACCGACTTTTCATTAGTTCGTTGTAGAGGTTTCTCATGACCCTAGATTGCCATCTCGTCCTCCCTCTGATTTTCGCTCTCGTGATAGCCATCCTCGCTTCCATCTGCACGTGAATGTGCAGAGGTGGAATGTTCAGGAGGGCATCCAGTGCTGCAGAGGGAGAGGACGAAAAGCGCGCCGGTGGCTATAAGGCAGGCTGTTCTTTGAACTTTGCTGAGGTTCTCTACGCAGTTAAGTTGGTGCGTCTTCTTATACCACACACAGCAGCATAAGTGACGATCGGGGCCTCACTATGTTTTATAAATCCAGAGTGCGGCCATGGGCCGTAGCCCCCATTTTAGCCCACCACCTAACTGCTGCCCCATCGCCAACTCCCACTTTTCCTTTCTAGTGAGTAGCGAGATGCTTGGTTCATGTTAGTTTTGGATCTAAAAAGGGACTCCGAGATGATTGTGACTAGTTGGACAAGCATGGCTTCGTACCAAGAAGTGTTGGGGCGTGGAGCGCCCCCCCCCCCCCATCCTTCACTTCTAGTTCCTTTTTGGTAAACGGATTAAACCGTCTTACGTGCATTGACTGTTAGCACGTGTCTCGTGCACCAGTTTTCTACTATTCGTAGGGCCCTTGATAAGATTGGAAATGGTGCTAGGGCATTTTCTAGACCATTAGTACTATGTCATCTGCGGAACCCTGAGTCAGAAATTGGCTTCATTGAGCTCGAAGATGAGATGTCAACAAACCAATGGACCATTGAAGGGGTGATAGGACTCCGCCCTGTCGGACATCCTCTGGTCACTCTATAATGAAGGGTTTTGTCGTCAAATCAACGTTGTTGTGCAGTCCGATTTTGTAGCATGATCCCATCCACTGGTGGTGGTGTCGTCGATTCCACGGCCACCATGCTACGGGTTATAACATCGAAAAGTTGGTGTTGTCAAACGCCCTTCGATATCGAGAAAGGCCACAGAGTGCAATTTCTTTGTCTTCTAGACAGGCTTTCTCAATTCTGTCCACCAGGTCCAATAAGTGCCGTTCGTGGACTTGCGTTTGGTAGGCATGGGTCTTTGCACTCAGGGGTTTCCCAACGAGTATGTTGCCCTGATGTGACTGTTCAACACCTTTTCCATCGTTTTTAATAGGAATGAGTGAGACTTAGCGGTCTGTAGGACTTGGCTGCGATTGTCCTTTGTCCCTCTGGGGAATGTAAGTTGACTTCGCCCGAGTCCACGCTGATGGCAGATAAACTCCAAGCCAAAGCTTGAACGGTATAGTTTTGATCAGCGTAGAGATGATGATATCTTCGCCCCGCTGCAACAAAGGACGGGAAGATACCATCGACCCACCAGATTTATAAGGCTTGAAACTCCTAATTGCCCAACTTATCTGCTGGGACGAAAAATAAAACGAAGCTATCTCCAGGTCGCATTCCCCCCCCCCCGGTCTCCTTTCCGGAGACTTACTGACT